>NW_023591102.1:942596-978251 GCF_014843425.1 Jatropha curcas
CATCAACATTAAGTCGGGGGAAAGGAATTGCGCGTAAAGACATCAAGCCGGAGGCAATCCGTTGAGAAATCAAGTCAGAAAATAAATTCGTGGCATCAACATCAAGTCGGGAAAGAATCCCGGCAAAAGACAGTCATAGCAGGGGAAGGAATCCGTAGAAGAATCAAGTTCAGAAATGAAACTCTGGCATCAACATCAAGTCGGAAGGAATCCCGCAAAGACATCCGTCGGGAGGAATCCCGCAAAAGACATCAAGCGGGAAGAGATCCGTGATGAAGAAATCAAGCAGAAAATGAACTCTGCATCAACATCAAGTCGGAAGGAATCCGCAAAAGACATCCAGTGGGAAGGAATCCCGCAAAGACATCAAGCCGGGAAGGAATCCCGTGAAGAAATCAAGTCAGAAATGAACTCTGCATCAACCATCAAGTCTAAACAGGAGGGATCCTGCAAAGACATCAAGCCGGAAGAATCCGCGAAAGGACATCAGCGGAAGGAAATCCTGCGAAGAAATCAAAACAGAAAGAAATGAAATTCTACATCAACATTCCAGCCGGAAGGACTCCCGTAAAGACATCAAGCCCCTCGGGGAAGAAATCCAAGAAATCAAATCGGAAATGAATTCCACAATCAGCATAATTATGAGTCGGAATTGAATTTCTGCCAGCGCCAAATCGGAAATGAATTCCACAATCAGCATTAAGGCGGAATTGAATTTTCCCCCAACAGCAAGTCGGAAATAAATTTCGCACCAAGACGGAAAGGAATTCGGCACTAACATCAAGACGGAGATGAATTTCGCACCAGCCGAGCACGAAGCTCGCATCCCGGAAGGAACTACGAAAGACCTGATTCTCCCCATCCCCCAAAGAGTTCTTGGAGAAACGTAGGCAGCCACAAAGGCGCGGTCACAAACATAAGTTTGCATCATAAATAACATTTTCTCTTTGCCAATATAAAAAATAAAAATAAATAAATAAAAAAGAGAAGAAAAAGAAAAAGGAAAGAAAAGAAAATTAAAAGGCATGGAGTCGAAAAACCCGAGAAGGGCGCGCTTCATAGGCACAGGGGATGTGCGCCTGCTAGGCTTGAAAACCCCGACACTCTCAGAAGTGCCGCTGGTCTAGGCAAAAGTAGCCGGCAAAGAGCCTGCCTAGAAGTCGAAGACCCGATCCAAAGGGCGGGTCTACTAGGCAAAAGTTAAGGCAAAAAGAAAAAAAAGTGCTTTTCAAAGGTCTTCTCAGGAGTATATAAATCAATTTTTTCCAGGAACACTGAATCCCTTCGAGTCCAAAATTCACTACAAAGAAATTGAGTCTAATCGAGCTCTTAAATCGAGTCTCCATCCACCGTCCCACGTGGTCATTCACAACGCAGTCACAACGAGTCACAAAAATCGAGTCATTCTCAAAAGTCCGTTTTGAAAGCGTCACTCTTTGAGTCATTCCTCGAAAAAAAAGAGAGAGAGGAAAATGTCAATTCAATTCCCGGGATTTCCAAAAGACCCTGAAAAATGTCAAACATAATCATTGAGAGGTAATTCTTTAATACCTCATCTCCACTCCGGCCATCGTTTCTTCGATCCTTTCAGACGAGCGATGTCATCCACATTGTTCGTTTCTTCGAGTCATATAAGTGGCTTTGTTCTCTTTGATTCCTCAATCGATTGGACAAGTACAACACCAATGTTGTGAAGTATTCCATGGTCAGCACCATTCTTTGATTGGGACAAGCTTACAACACCAAATGTTTTGAAGTATTCCATTGCGTCAAGCACCATTCGGACAAGAAGTGATAAGCAAAACTTCACCATTCTTCCCACACAGAAGGTAATCACCGGTAACTTCTTGTCTTCATTAAAGCAAGAAAATTTCTATTCGGCTATACAAGAGGCATCAATTCTCTCAAGCAGTCTGGGCAGAAAATCTTTCTTCAATAGTCGGGGACATTCAGGATGCAAGTGGTTTATAAAAAAAAAATACACAACCATCCCCAGGTGGTGAAACCCAACCATTCAATCATATTGCTTCTTTTTACCCACCAAACCCAGGGAAGAACTCCCCTGCCCCGCCGGTTATCATGCTTAACCTTTTTTCCTTTCCAGTAAAACCTTAGTGTAAAACCTAAACACCATTATTACACCCCAGACCATTTCTTCATCCAAAACCAAGCCATAAATTCGATCGTTTCGACTTTAGCATGGATTTAGTACTCAAAACATAAGAACCAAGAACTACTTTTTCAAGCCCTATTAAGAGGCTAAAAAACCAATCTTTTGTTCAATTCCTCTAAGGAGGGCAAAATCATTTTTAAGGCCCTCATTACGAGGCAAAAACTCCTCTTTCAAGTCCTCTCAAGCAGGGCAAAATCTTCTTTTGAAGCCCTTCATCGAGAGGCAAAACATCTTTTTTCCAAGTCCTCTTAAGAGGAAAATCTCTTTTCAAGCCCTCATTAAAGAGGCAAAACATCTTTTCAAGCCTTAAGAGGCAAAATCACTTTTTTAAGCCCTCATAAGAGGCCAAAAAAACAATCTTTTCAAGCCATCAAGAGGCCAAAATCTTCTTTTTGAAGCCCTTCATTTAAGATGGCAAAACGATTTTTTTCAAATCCTCCTAAGAGGCAAAATCTTCTTTTTCAAGTCCTGTTAAGAGGCAAAACTTCCTTTTTAAGTCCTCAAAACGGTGCCCGGCCGCAACAGTTGCCAGTATTGGACATTGTACGGAATACTGCCAATATCGTACTTAAACGATCGAGTCCGAATGTCGGCCGGGGATCGCGGAACAGGTCCCGGAATATTTTTTCTGAGACCCGAAAACTCCCGAAAAACTCCTCCGGTGAGTGAAAAAAAGGCCCCAAGTAACCGTTGGCACCTGCCACCCGGCCACCGGCGGCAACCTGCCGCGCGGACCGCCGCGTGCAGGTGCCGCCGGACGAACCGTTTTTTGGCCTATAAAAATAGGGCCTCTCCCCTTCATTTTTGGACACCCCTGGTCTGTAAACCTGCGTCGTCGTCTGTTCCGCTATCAAGATGGACTGCATCAGTAGCACGCCCACTCGCTCCTGATTGTTGACGGATTATAGTAACACTTTTCTCCTCCCACGCTCCTTGCCGATTTCTTTTACCGCTTTTTGCATTTATTTTAATTTTATATTGCATTTTTTGGTTGTGATATTTGAACCTACTAAAATTAAAACAAATTAAAATTAAATTAATTCCCAACGCCAAGGAGACTTAATCTGGAGT
The DNA here is from genome assembly GCF_014843425.1 of Jatropha curcas. Next base: position 945,841 of record NW_023591102.1, read on the forward strand.
TAAGAAACGGTTTTCCGCATTAAAATCAGGTACCGTAAACGAAACTCTGCTATTTAAATTTTAGCACTTCATTGCACTGCTTTCTCTTTCTACTCCTAATAATTCTACAACTGGCATAAAATGCATCCAGTGTCATTTTCATTTATGGCGAAAACAAATTGCCTCAAGTAAATGCAATTAAGCCTAAAATGCCGGTTAAATTAATTTAATCGTGGTGTAATAAGCTTAAATCCGACATTTTGGCTAAAGAGCCTAGTTAATTAATAAACTACGGTTTTCAACTGCCTTATCTTTCAACAAAATCCCGGCTTTTTAAGGTCCCAATGAATCAATAATTGTTGGCCTAAAAGCCTTAATCATCGCCGTTTTTTTGGGCAACCAAATTTGCCTACAGTTTTAAATCAATCTTTCATTTGGCAAACTTAATTGCCTAAATCAATCAATTTTAGGCCAAAGGCCTAAATCAATCATTTTTGGCGAACAATCACCTAATCAAAACATTTTGGCAAACTAATTTGCCTAAATCCAATCACCACTTTTGGCCAAAGGCCTTTAAAATCCAATCATTTTGGCGACATCGCCCAATCACATCATTTTGGCAAAACAGATATAGCCTAAAATTCAACCATTTTGGCTAATCAACTCATTTTGGCCAAAGGCCTTAAAATCAACCATTTTGGCGAAAATCGCCTAAAATCAACATTTTTGGCAACAATTGCCTAAATCAAAAATCATTTTGGCTAAAAGCCATTAAAATCAACATTTTTGGCAACATGCCTAAAAATCAATCAATCTTTGGCAGAATACCTAAACAAAATGCACAAAGCATACGCACTTATGCACAAAGCATACACACTTATGCACAAAGCATACGCACTCATGCACAAAGCATACGCACTCATGCACAAAGCATACACACTCATGCACAAAGCATACACACTCATGCATTAAGCATACACCTTCAAAGCCCCATTACAACAAAAAATTGCACGAAAGCATACACCACACACTCAATAGCATTAAGCATAAACACCTCAAAGCCCTTGAAACAAGGCCGTAATCGAACTACGTTGAACTTTAGATCTTCCATTCAAACGGAAGTACGTAGGCACGTCGGGTATTTCACCCTGGGGCGGCAAGTTCAGAAATCATTCCCAAAAAATCACATTAAAACATTCATTGCGTCCAATATACATCATTCACCTTTGCAAAGCATTCATTTTCATGCGTTAGTTTTCATCAGCATGACATTAGTCTCGCGGATCATCTTCGGGTTTGCACACCATGCCTTAAACATTGGTGTTAATTAATCTAGTTAACTAGGCATTAATTAAAATCGGGAGTTTAGCCACTTAGCGGGTTTTTTCCTAAAATTTTACCCTTAAAAATAATTAAACCAAGGTGGCGACTTCACACATCACGTGGCATTTCTGCCCTTAGTCACATGGCATTTCACATGCCTATGATATTAAACAAGGTGGCGACTCACACATCACGTGCATTTCTGCCCTTAGTCACATGCATTCACATGCCTATGATATTTGGGGTAGGGGTTCACAGTAGAACTTCATGTGCCTTGATCCTTATACAAACAAGGTATGAAGGCATACCTACAAACTTCAGTCTAGGTAGTGGGCTGCCGACCAAACAAATCGGTCAGGATTTAGGAGAATGTGTCGCACGACCTAGAATCCTTGATAACAAGGCTAGAGTCAGGCTCCCCTCTGAGTTACACCCTTTATTCCTTTTATTACTTTTAATGCACTATATTTCTAATATTGCCATGCATTATTAGTATGTTCATGTGTCGATAAACTGACATTCATACGAAATAATGATTTTGATTTCTTAATTAAACACCCAAACTATTGATTCATTTTAAAAGAAGCTGAAAACCTAGTCCTCGAACCCAATGATTCAAGACTAGTGCTTTTTATCCTAAAATGGAGTCCATCACGAGATTTTTGCCTTAATCTTTTTTTTGAAAATAAAAATAAATTAAGGTGGCAACTCTAACATATCACACACATGTCAAAGCACTCCAAAGAGCCAACTCGACATCACTTAAGTGTTGAACTGAGCCACAATCTAATAAACAATCTAATCACAAACCAAAATGAATCATAAAGAGTTCCTCTTAGTTTCTGTGACGAACTAACCAATGGGTCTGACCGGATCAAAGACTCCATCCTTCGAACATCTTTTCCCTCAGTGCTCGATTGGGGGTGTAATGCCCTGATTTCTACAATTATGAATAATAACTTATGGGATTGCTAGTTAGAACAAAATTGGGGTTTTAGTATGATTTAATTTCCTGATAAGTTATTTTCATAATCATTGAGTTTCGATCGGGAACCATGCATTGCATAGTTTGTTACTCATGCACTAAATGATTTGGGATTGCGAATTGTGAAACGGTACCTTAGGAAGCCTGATTGTGAGATTTGACACTGTATAATTATAATGGCACCTAGTTATTTGAAATTGGATATTAAAATGGTGTTGTTTGATTTTAGAATATTTTTCCTAAGTTAATATGATTTTTTTTCCTATTTATTAGGTATTTAATTGGCTAAATTGGTATTTTTAAGTAATTAATAGAACTAATTATAACTATTAGTATTTGTTTAATAATATTTGTAATTAATTTTAATTACTAGTGATTATTATTGACTTTTGATATTTGTCATTATTTATTGAAATTTATTTGTTAAAATATAGCTGGAGGAATTTATTTTGTAATTAATTTTAATAAATAAAAGAGTTTTTAAATAATAAATAAATAATATAAATAAAAAAATATTGGCTATTTTAAAGTGGCAAGCGCCACTTCTTGGAAAAAAAAAAGAGAAAAAAAAAAAAGAAAAGAAAAGAGAAGGTAACGCTTAAAGAAGAAAATGAAAAAACAAATAATAAAATAAAAAAAAAAAACAAAGAAAATAACGCGAAAAGGAAAGAGGAGAGGCCGACCCTCTCATTAAGAAGGAGGTGTCGCCCCTCTCTTCACATACACACACAGAGCAATAAAAAAAAAAAAAAAAAAAAATCACAATAAACACAACACTACAGGTGAGCATATAAGAAAAAACATAAATAAAAATTATTAAAAGATGCAGATCAGGAGGCTTTTTCTCGTGTCTTTGGGATTTTCCATCGTAAAATTCATTGATAATACAAACAATAATATTAGTTACTTATTAAAATATATGTTGGGAGTTAGAAAGGTAAATAATGCAGGCATATTTCAAGGCCAATGACAATTAGTCTTGTGATTAGCTGCATTAGGCATTACGCCAAATTTTAAGCGGTATTTGGTTTACGTTTCACAGAGACCTGGAAATCTCATTCTTTGATTTTGATTGCATTATTTAAAGGCAATTTTTGTGGTGCTTTGAGGCGCGATTTGAATCTCTAATTATTGTTTAATTCTTTTGTTTCTGTTTTTTATTTCGAGAATTGCGTGGCTTATGAGTTATGGTGAAGGAGGTTTTATTGATGAAATTATATGCATGGCAATTGTGAGGTGTAAGTGTTCTTCTCTTATCTCATATATATCTTTTAGTTTTTATTAGACTTGAAGTGGGTTTGGCGTTAGTTATGAATTGGCTTTATACTTAGTAAGTGTGGCGGATGGTGGTTCGTTCAATTTTTGTATGTGAGTGATCCTTATGTAAATTGGATTTGATATTATAGATATGGATATGTTGAGAAGTGGTGGTTGGATTTTTTGTTAATTTTTGGGCCAATCATATATTTACTATCTTAATGATTAGATTATATTTGCATTAATTTATTGTATGTAGAAGTTTTTTGTGTTTTGATATTTGTATGGGTTTAGGTAATGAAATATCTATTTTATTGGATTTTGACATGATGTTTCTGGTGTTTGTAGCCCACATTTTATATAATGTGTATATCTTAGAACTTTTTAAATTATTATTTTTGGTCACAATAACCTCTTAATTTGTGTAGAAATTTGTACAGAAGTGGTTTCTTGGAGTACGACATATTGTTAATTATGATGACTCTTGTTATTTATATGAATTATTTATTGAGGAAAGAAATAATACTAACATAATTAGGAGAAGATTTGTTTTATTGGATCAATGAATGTTTTTAGGAGTGGCCTATATTTAATAGTGTTTGAATTATTGAGTGACATTTTTAGATTATCCTATTCTTAATTTGTGTGATAATATTTCCTTAAATTATGATTCCTTGTCTGTGGACGGATGATATTCTTTTTGATGGCCGGCACTTATATAATTTATATTATATGTTAATATATTTTATTTAATTTGAGCATGTTTAGTAAGCTTTCCATTTATTTTATATTAAAATAATAATTATTGTGTTTTGATTTCATTAGATATTTAATTATTTCAGTATGTATTTCTGGCTGTATAGTTATGGAATAGAATTGATTTTTAACATTATTTTGGGTTTATGTGGTTATGCTCGAACGAGCTTTATTTGAAAATCGGTTAATTGTTATAAGCTTTATTTATTATTTATTGGAAATTATGTTAAGGCCTAATGGGCAAATTATATATATATATAGTGATATGTTTGCGGTTTGTGAATTAAGGTATGTGAAGGACATGGTGTTTTAATTTTAAATATTATGTGCTTTCAGGTGGTGGAGAGAGTCTGTATATAATGAAGTGGGTTAGCTATTGGAGACATTATAATATTATACTTTTAGTATATTTTATAATATAAAGTATATTGTATACATGAATTTTATGCTGGAAGTTAAGTGTGACTTGGATTATGTTCGAACTTAAATTATAATTATTGCTTTAATAAGTAGGATTAGAGATGTGCATTGTAATGTTTTTATTTAAATAAATTATGCTAATAGTATTAAATGCATGTAATGAATTAATAATAATATTTATTTAATTAAAATAAGCTAATGAACCTTAGTATGCATGAATTGGCGTAAGCAGGGTTCGCTCTGTAGAGAGGTCAAACATATGCTAGTCCCATATGTGATTTTAATTGCTCTTTTATATATTTTGAACTATTGTAATTTATTTCATGATGTCTAGTTAAATAAATATGCATGTATTAGATGAAATTAAAATAATTTGGGTTTGCAATTAATTTATGATGCCTAATTGGGATTTTTGTCTAAATAATGCTTGAGTATGCAATTTAATGAGTTAATATGCAATTAGATGATAACATAAGATAATTTTGTGACTAAACCTAAAGAAAGAAGCATGCACCCTATATTTCTAGGACAGGCAGAACCATGTCCACAAGGTGTGCACTTTAGTTTGACTTTTATTTTATGATATGCATAAGTTAAATTATAGAGTTGATACTATAGTTGCTTGTGTAGTATATGATGTGATTAAATGACACACTAGGACCTTGATAATGTGATGTTGACTTGGTTGACTTATGAATTACTATGAAATGTGAAAATGTTTGACCTATGTTTGACTATGATTTAGTAATGCCCATTTGGTATTATGCTATTGAAAGCTTATGCTATGCACTTGGTATGCTTACTTGACAATCTAAGTGATATTGGAATATGTTAAGTCAGGTTTGATATGGTTTGACTTAAGATGCTTGGGTTTACTAGCTTATGTATATGAGATCATTATGTAATACATGTATGAGCATAAACGATTGAGATTTGTATGAAGTAAATGAGCTTCTATAAATCATGAGCAGGTTGCAATCAAGTATGCCTACTTGTTATGACTATTGAGTGATGTTTGAATGATAAAGTTGTTACCTGGAAATGGAATTTAAATTGAATCGACTTAATAACAAATTATTGGGCTCTTACTTTGATCTTGATTGCATAGTTGCTAGAATATAGTTATCTGTTTCTGAAAATAAAGCATGCTTTGAAATTGGATTTGGATTGCGCTATGATCATATGCCAAACATGTTGGTATCTTCAGCCCAGGCCGATTTGAACCTTAAAAGCCAGCTCTACAATTGATATGAAGACCACTAAGTGATATGACGTCGTTTTGAGTGTTAAAAACAACAGACAAGTTGATCGTTCTGCTGTAACGTATGTTGAAGACCTATTTCGATGTTTTTGCCATATCTTGAGCTGTGAGCATTTATTTTGGGCGAATGATAGCTCGTTGGAAAATTGAGCAGGATATCTTCAAGTTTGTTGAATAATCAGAGAGAGATTCGAAAAGAGAAGGGCTGAAAAAAAGGAGAGAAATTAGAACGAGAAGATTTTCAATTGATTGCTTTCAAAATCCCTAATTAATTGTTGTTATTACGTAGAGTGGTTTTGCTAGATCGACTACTTTTTGGATGTTTATTCTCTCATATTCTTGAGCTGTGCAGCATTTATTTTGGTCTATAGATTGCGGGTTAGGTATAAGATTAGCTTGCGGTTGGTTGAAATATGGTTGAGTCAGTGATATCTTCAATGTTTGTTTGTATATAAATCAGAGAGATGATGTCTCTCTCGATAAAGAGTAAGGCTGCATAAAGGAGAGTTATATTTTTAAGTGATACGAGGTAATTGGAAATTTTTTCAATTGATTGTGTGCTATTTACAAAATCCCTAGTGTATATTGGGGATTTTCTGTTAGTCTCGAGATTGTGAGAGAGATTCGAAAAGAGAAGGGCTGAAAAAAAGGAGAGAAATTAGAACGAGAAGATTTTCAATTGATTGCTTTCAAAATCCCTAATTAATTGGGGATTTTCTGTTGTCATTGAGGCTATAAAAGGAGTGATTTTGGGAGCAGCAAAATATTAAGGTTTTTACTTAGTTCATCATCTATTTTGAGTATCTTTCGTTATTCTTTTATTTTAGTGATTGTAAGCCATGAGCGTGAGTGGCTAATTTCTTAATTCAATTAAAGGGATTCAACATCCATTTGTATATTTGTGAGACATGTTCTTTCTTTAAATTGATTCTATTTGAATATCTGTTGCTTCTTGCATTTAAGGTGTTAGTTCTATTGAATGATTTGCTAAAAAGGCCTATTAGTCAATTATTTGGTATGAGTAAGTGCTATTTCATCTTCATAATCCTGAATTGTTGTGTAAGATTGAATGTTAGTAGCAATTACGTTTTACTGATTATGTTCCAAGTTTTCGGTAATCATCTAAAGAAACAATAGGGTTGACTTAAACAATTTATGCTTTTTAAAATTGTTATGCAAGTTTAACTACTTCCCGTTCTTAATGCTTTTATTAGATTGAAAATACTTCCCCTTGTTTTCTTAATGTCTGTTTTATTAGATGAAAAGGTGTTAGGTTGCTTATTATTTTGCTAGTGATCGTTTTAATAATTAGAGTTACATGAGGGTTGCTGGGCTCAAATTAACGATTAAATAGGATAATAGGGAAGTCAGGGAATTTATCATGCTTGTTGGTAAGTTTTAGTTAAGTATTCAAAGAATAATTAATTCATAATTTGTTTGTGATCATTTATGCATCGGATTACAAATCACCTTGACTTGAATATGTGTTAGATTGAATTCCAATTTAAGTTTATTATTTACTTTTCTTTTGATTACCTTGATTGAATTTCCACAAATCAACCCCCTTTTTCTCTTATAAAATAACACAAAATTTAAGATTTTAGTCTCTAAGGTTCGACCTGAATACATCACTTCTGTAGTTAAATTTAGTAATTAATTTTTGGTGAAATCGACAAATATCAAAATTTTGGCGCCGTTGCTAGGGACTGAAAGTTGGTTATATTTTGTGTTTTATTTTTTTGTTAGGATATTGTTCTTATCTCTGTGTGTTGTTGTGGTTTTCAAGGGGTGGTAAAAATTATAGTATTGTGTTATTCATTGGAAAATTTTAGTCATTTGGTTTATGACAAGAAGTTCTCAATCTGGTGATATTCTATTTTATCCTGAAGTAGAGAAAATAGCTATGCGTTTGTGGAAATTAGCTAAACAAGTTAATTTGAGTCAAGCTTCATCTGAACGAACGGTTACGGATAGTTCAAGCAAGTCTTCGAGGGAATCAATTTTAGAGTCAGATTCTAAAATTAAAACCATGGCTGCCAGAACTTTAAAAGAATGGGCTAGACCTAATCTGAACCAATAGCCTTTGTGTATTCAATTTGCTACTTTAGATGTTGCTTTTGAATTAAAGTCTGGACTAATTCATTTGTTGCCTAAGTTCCATGGCCTTTTAGGTGAGGAACCACATAAGCATTTGAAGGAGTTTCATGTGGTGTGTTCTAGCATGAAACCTGAAGGAGTTCTAGAGGAGCAAATTAAGCTTCGAACTTTCCCTTTCTTATTGGAAGACATAGCTAAGGATTGGTTGTATTACCTTCCTTCCGGATCCATCAACTCATGGAATGAGATGAAGCGAATGTTTCTAGAAGTATTTTCCTACTTCTCGGGCTGCCAACATAAGAAAAGAAATTTGTGGCATTTGGCAGTATAATGAAGAGAGTTTGTATGAGTGTTGGGAGCAGTTTAAAAAGTTATGTGCAAGTTGTCCTCCTCATCAAATTAGTGAGCATCTTTTGATCCAATATTTTTATTAAGGACTTCTACCAATGGACTGTAGTATGATAGATGCTGCTAGTGGAGGCACTTTGGTTGATAAGACATCGGTAGATATAAGGAGGCTCATTGCTAATATGGCAGCAAACTCCCAGCTATTTGGAATGAGAATGAATCACACACCTAACAGCTATTTGGAATGAGAATGAATCACACACCTAAAAAAGTTAATGAGGTAAGTACATCTAATATTGAGAAGTGGATTTATGATTTAACTTCTTTAGTGAGGCAATTTGCTGTAGGAAACATGCAAACTGTTAAAGCATGTGGAAATTGTTCTACCTCGGGTCATGCTACTGACATGTGTCTTAAACTCTAAGAGGATGAATTAGTACAGCATGCTAACGCAGTAGGTAATTTTGGACAGCAACAAAGTAGGTAATTTTGGACAGCAACAACACAAATATGATCCCTATTCTAATTCTTATAATCCAAGATGGCGAGATCATCCGAATTTGAGTTATGGGAATCAACTGATACAAAATTGATACCAGTTGCAGAGGCCACAAGTAAATCAATCACCCTCCTCTTCCCAAAATCAAGGTATGTCACTTGATGAAATTGTTATGGCTTTGGCTAACAATACATAATAATTTCAACAAGAGACTAGGAATAGCATTCAGAACATAGAGAAGCAAATTGGTTAGTTAGCTTCATCTGTAAGTAAACTTGAAGCTCATGATTCTGGTAAGCTTCCATAGCAAATAGTGATAAATTCTAGAGAAAATGCGAGTGCTATAAGTTTTGCGAAGTGGGAGAGAAGTTGATAAGAAAACTTTACGTGAGTCAACAAAAAAGAAGCAGCAAGGTGTAAAGAATTCTGAAGTTCCTGAAGTTGAGGTAAATTCTAAACTCAAAGTGAATGATGTTAATAATTATGTTCCTCCTCCATTTCCTAGTAGGTTGGCCAAGACAAAAAAAGAAGAACAAGAGAAGGATATTTTAGAGATTTTTAGAAAAGTAGAGGTTAATATAACTTTACTTGAGGCAATCAAACAAATTCCCAGGTATGCTAAATTCCTTAAGGAATTATGTACTACAAAATGCAAATTGAGGAATAATGAAAAAGTCAGTGATGGGGAATATGTGTCAGCATTAATTCAACGAAAATTACCCCCTAAGTGTAAGGATCCAGGTTCATTTTCTATCCCCTGCAAAATAGGTGATTCTAAATTTGAACGAGCAATGACAAATTTAGGAGCATCTATTAATGTTATGTCATTTTCAATTTTCCAAACTTTGAAGGAAACTAGTGTTATTATTCAATTGGCTGATCGTTCTAATGCTTATCCAGTGGGAGTGGTTGAGGATGTTTTGGTGTAGGTTGGAGAATTAATTTTCCCAGTAGATTTTTATATTTTAGATATGGGAGATATTGTTCCCACATCAAATCCAGCTTTGATTTTATTTGGAAGACCTTTCCTAAAAACTGCCAAGACAAAAATTGATGTGGATGATGGCACCTTAACCATGAGTTTGATGGAGAAATTGTTAAATATAATATTTTTGATGCCATGAAGTATCCCCCTGATGTTCATTCTGTTTTTTTCTATTGATGTAATTAATACATTTGTGTAGAATGTCTTTGAGTTAAGCAAGGAGGATGAGTTAGAAGTGGTGATTAGTCAAGGAATTCATGAAGATAGTACCAATCAACCACTAAGTGTAGAGGTCAAGATGCAGTAATGGCATTGCAGTCATTACCTTTAGTTCCAAAAAGGTATGAGGTTTCTAAGATTGACTTACATGATCACACAAAATTATTGCCTTCTATTGTAGATGCACCAATTCTTGAACTCAAACTGTTGCCTAAGATTTGAAGTATATTTACTTGGGAGACAATGAGACACTTCCAGTTATCATCTCGAGTAAGTTAACAAAGATCAAGAAGAAAGATCGATAAGAGTTTTGAGAATGCACAAAGAAGCTATTGGATGGACATTAGCTGACATCAAGGGTATAAGTCCATCGGTGTGTATGCATAGAATTTTGTTAAAAGATGATGCTAAACCAAGTAGAGAGGCTCAAAGGAGGTTGAACCCACAAATGATGGAAGTTGTGAAGAAGGAAATTTTAAAGCTATTGGATGTCGGGGTTATTTATCCAATTTTAGATAGTAAATGGGTAAGTCCAGTTCAAGTAGTGCCAAAGAAATCAGGTGTCACTGTTGTAGCAAATCAAGATAATGAGCTTGTTTCGATAAGGATTCAAAGTGGATGGTGAGTGTGCATTAGCAAATCAAGATAATGAGCTTGTTTCGATAAGGATTCAAAGTGGATGGTGAGTGTGCATAGACTACCGCAAGCTAAATTCTTCAACAAGGAAGGACCACTTTCCATTACCATTCATTGATCAGATGCGTGAGCGGTTAGCAGATAAGTTTTATTTTTACTTTCTTGAAGGCTTTTCGGGATATAATCAATTTGTGATGCACCATAGGACCCAAAGAAGACTACCTTCACTTGTCCTTTTGGAACTTTTGCATTTAGAAGAATGTCGTTCAGGCTTTGTAATGCACCTGCCACATTTCAGAGATGTATTGTGAGCATATTTTCAAATTTTATTGATAATTGCATTGAGGTGTTCATGGATGATTTTACTGTGTATGGTGATTCATTTGATGTAGATTTTACATAATTTAACTTTTGTTCTTGAGCGATGCATTGAAAAAAATCTTGTTTTGAATTATGAAAAGTGTCATTTATAGTAGAACAAGGAATTTTTTTGGGGCATGTTGTTTCTAATAGGGGTATTAAGATAGATAAGTCAAAGGTTGATTTAATTGTGAATTTACCTTACCCCACAACTGTCAGGGAATTTATCATGCTTGTTAGTAAGTTTCAGTTAAGTATTCAAAGAATAATTAATTCATAATTTTTCTGTGATTATTTATGCATTGGATTACAAATCACCTTGAATTGAATGTTTGTTAGATTGAATTCCAATTTAAGTTTATTATTTACTTTTCTTTTGATTACCTTGACTGAATTTCCACAAACCGACCACCTTTTTCTCTTACAAAATAACATAAAATTTTGAATTCCAATTTAAGTTTATTATTTACTTTTCTTTTGATTACCTTGACTGAATTTCCACAAACCGACCACCTTTTTCTCTTACAAAATAACATAAAATTTAAGATTTCAGTCTCTAGCTTTAGACCTGAATTCATCACTTCTGCAATTAAATCAGGTACGCTTACTTGCTATGACTATTAAGTGATGCTTGAATTATAAAGTTGTTACCTAGAAATGGAATTTAAATTGAATCAACTTGATAACAAATTATTGGGCTCTTACTTTGATCTTGATTAAGTAGTTCCTAGAATATGGTTATTTGTTTCTGAAAATAAAGCATGCTTTGAAATTGGATTTCGATTGCGCTATGATCATATGCCAAACATGTGGGTATCTTCAGGAAGAGTGGACGCACTCTACTGACTCTGTATTTGAAAGACTTTCTAAGTTTACTGTTAAAAGGCCAACTAGCCAGTATTAGTCTAACTATTATCAAACACTGTTCTATTACCTGTTCTACTTCTGTTTCTTCTGTGTCACTATTAAGGCCCAATTATCTAGATTAATGATTAAGAAAATGATAACTCAATTATAAATTATTGATTACTAATGATACAAGTTACCTACAGATTGATGGTATATGATTGCTTGTGATACAAGTTACTTACAGGTTGATGATATATGATTGCTTGTAATACAAGTTACTTATGGATTGATGTTTTGTGATTACTTGCTGTGCAAGTTATTTATAGGAATACTTATAAGATTACTTGTAAAGTAAGAAACTGATATATGCATGCAATATATGTGCTTCTGATGTAAGTTAGATTCTCAGACATTATTATATAATCTTCTGTAATGCAAATCTTTTATTAAAGATATTGTGTGAATAATCATATGATAATATGACTAAAAATGCTATTGGATATGTGATCACTTGTACTGCAAGTTATATGAATAATCATATATATGAGATTGCTTGTGAAATAAGTTATTATGTTATGATTGATATTGTTACTCAGGATACAAGTAAACAAGAATGCGAATTGATTATGAGTATATGCATGGGAATATGGTGTGAGAATGAGAACCGTTATAGTAATTAATATTTTAATGTTGTGTATGATTTTAATGGACCATACTTGTTTGCTATGTGATTACATATATATTATTAAGTGCAACTAAGTTTTATACTCAGCGTGATATTTTTTTAACTCGTGTAGGTTGAAGGTCTATTTGCTATGGATCTTAAGTACCTGTATCCAGAGAGAGGATCTTCTGCTTCTAGACTAGAGTATGAGTCTATACTGTAGACTCGTGGCATGTGTTATATTTAAAGCAATGAGAGCGTTAGTTTACTATGTGGCATTTGTAATTTATCTGTTTTAGTGCATTTATTTTATCTCTTTGAAACTTTTGAGGATTTTGATTACTCCCATGTGGACATAGACTCTCGTTTGAGATTTGAATTTTTTATATCTTCAGTTTATTGCTGTTATGAATTTTATTAGTGTCAAATTTGAGGTTAACTCCTCTTGAGAATTCGTTTCATTGGATTGGAATATGGATTATTATGTAAAAGAGACTTTGAAAATTTTGTTATTACTTTGGGAACCTTTCATTAACAGGTTTGAACTATTATCTAAAGTTGCATTTTCAAAGGGAACTCTTGCGGTTTTCTGCAGGGTTTACTTAAAATGTTTAATTATGTTTGAAGGGTTTCACTATTGCTTAAAGATCTTAATTTTCCTTAATATTTATAATAGAAATGTTTTAAGCAGCTTATGTTTTCTTAAGACTTCTGCTGTATGTTTAAAGTATTATAAATTGAGTTATCATTTATTGTATTATATTTTCATTTGAAACTAGTTCAGTATTAATAAGCATGAGTATACGTGTCTTTGACACAGAATGTGACATTGTTTGTTTGACCTTGCGGGGTCGGAGAAGGGGTGTTACAGTGGGTGCATAGAAAGTGATTTGTATGTCTTTTCCACCAACCCAAAATCTCAAATTTTGTTGGGTCTTCATCCACATCATCACCTAAAAAGTCAAAATCTATGCTAATATATGTCTCAATTTTTGTGTATGAATGTGGACTCTCTTGGATTTTTTGAAACATTTTACATGAAAGTAAATTGTGTAGAATGAAATTTAGTGGAGTATGTAGTTTGTGGATGTAATATTTGAGCAAGGAGAGATATTAATTTAGAATACTCATCATAAAATTGACGAACATACTTAAACATTATTAGTAAAAAAAAATGATCTACTTTAATATTAAAAGATCCATAATAAAGACGAAATAATTCTTGTAATGCAATTAACTTAAATCTAAGACAAATAAAAAATGCAACTAAATTTAACCATTTAGTTTTCATCATGTAAATACGTTCTTATAAATCATCATCATTTTCATTTTCAATTATGGCACTACTTATTTCCAAACAATGAAATGGACATAAATAGAAAGTAGGATAATAAAGACCACTAAAAACTCTTGTACAATTTTTAAAAAATTGCAAAATATCTAATTTTTTTTTACCAATAACCCAATTGATGGGATAAAGTTGAAAATGTGATGCATGCAATTACATAAATGAAGAAAGTATATTTTTATATTCATAAGACTTATTTAACATTGTATAAGTTTATTTCCATCTCGTGGCAATACCTCTTGAAAATTTTTTATATTTTTTTTTCATAGAGTGACAAATTTTTAAATTTATTTCTAACATACCCATGTGTCCATAAATGATTTAAAGCATTTTTTATGAGATGCAAAAATACATTTAATATTTTTAATACATCTTGAACACATCAATTTGAAATATGACATGCACATATGGTATGAAAAAATTGTCCACCAAATTTAGATTGATAAAGAGTTTTTAATTCATTTATTGATGTCGTATTTGCACTTGTATTATCAAAACCAATCGTAAAATTTTTTTAATCAAATCATATTTTTCTAAAATAATATTTAACATGGTAAAAATATTGTGGATCATGTGAGATTCATCAAAAATTATAAGTGCAATAATTCTTTTTTGAATTTTCCATTCATTGTCAGTCTGATAGAAAGTAACACCCATATAAGAATGAGTTTGTCATGCATCACACCAAATATCACAACAAATAGTAATTTTACCATCAAAAATTTCCTAATACATTTAAAATTTTTTTTTCTTTCTAATAAATTGATAAGATAGTCCTTTTAAGTGTATTTCTAGCTACTCTTTTTGCTAAAGGATTTAATGCTTTTTTACGATAGTTATTATTGAATCCAATTTTTTTACCAAATGAAAAAGATAATCGTTCCATACAAATCATTTTAGCCATTTCTTTTTTACCAAATGAAAAAGATAATCGTTCCATACAAATCATTTTAGCCATTTCAATTTTATTAGTTTCATCACTATATTTAAATAGAGGAGTGAGGATCACCATATCTTGATGACAGTAATTGAGTTTGAGTTAGATCCATTCTACCATACTTGGATGATGTGATTTTAAATGCGTATTGAGGGTACCATAGCCTCCTCAAGTTTGAATGCATTTGCAATAATTACATCGAATGCTATTGATTTCTTTGTTATTTTGAACAATTTTTGCAAAGCACTTCTTGAAAATATCCGATTTGGGTGGTTTACCTATTGAAATATTAGGAGATGTTGTTTCTTATGGTGGATGACGATGAATGTAACCATCCGCAACTAGAGCTTGATATTGAACTTCATCATGATGTTGTTTCTTATGGTGGATGACGATGAATGTAACCATCCGCAACTAGAGCTTGATATTGAACTTCATCATAAAATTATGGTGAAAAATCAATCAATGGATTGTTTGAATCAATTTCTTCCACATTTTGAGCAATTCTCTTTCCCTTGAAGCTTTGTGAATTTTAAGTGGAATTATGGAAAAAAAATGAATAAATGGAATGTGAAATTAATGGAATGAGTTGGAATCATAATTTTTAATCACTAAGAAAATTATTAAAAAAATTAAATGAAGTAAATTTATAAATGGAAAAATTGAGATTAGATAAGGAATTTGGAATTGGATGTAGGAAAATAAAAATAATTCCACTATTAAGAAAAGTAAAGCAATAGAAAAAATAATGAAATATGAAAATATGAGAGGATTTTGATTGAGAATAAGAGGAGAGTTAGGATATAATTGATCGTGAAAAAAAAATTATCAATTCATCATATTTATACATATTTTTCCTTTATTAGTTTCCCAAATCATCCCTTATAACAGAAAAATAACAATTATTTTTTGGATAATTTAGTAAATTATAATAAATAAATAATTAAAAATGAATAAAAGTCACCTATAAAAAAAAATTACCCATTACACACTTACATCAATTTTTTTTTTTTTACAAATCAACTATTCATGTACCATTTTAAAAATTAAGTCAAATCATGTGTATTTTTCTTAACCACTTTTTATAAATCATGTACCATTACATACTTCTCTTCACCACAAATCAGGTCAACTACAATCAAGTCAAGTCAAATCATGTGTAATTTTAAGCTACAACTTTATTTATATATCCGGTTGAACTAGACCGGAATCAACGGTTCTGAGCCGGTTCAGATTCATATTTTAATATTCACATGAACCTTAACCAGTCCTTAAACCATCGATTTCTGTTCAAAATTTTGAACCGCAGATTTCGATCCATCTATATTCTGGTTCGGTTCCGGTTCGAACCCAATCAGTGGCCATGCCTACTTTCAATTGAGTGGCCATGCCTACTTTCAATTGAGTTTGGAAAAATATTTATAGAGTTAAAGAGATGGAAGGAGTGGTTGAATGTAAAATGGTTTTTATAGAAGCAGTTGAGAAAAATTAATCTCTCATCTATTGTCCAATGGGCGTGTGGGGTACTTTTCAAAATTTTTTTTGTCAGTTAATCATATAATTAACGAACTTTAAGACATAATTAGTTAAATGAATTAGTGAACTTAATCATTGAATTTCGTTTTATAATTGTTGAATTTCATAACTTAATGTAATTATGTAGCTTAATAAGTTAGTTAATTCAATTACTCACCAATTGAATTTTTTTTACAAAACAATTAATTCATCAAATGAATTTTAATACATTGTAATAATGGTCTTCTATGACTTAAATCACCATAAATTAATTTCTATCAAATGGACATTCGTAATATACTAGTTTCGCTAATAATTTAATTTGATATATTAGTCAAGTTTTGTTTATGACATTAAGTAGAAAATTTTGTCCAATTGTCCATTTTTTGTGTTTTAGTGCATAAGGAGACATGTAATGCAAATTATTCGAATAATATGCAAGCTTTTAATTTGTTCTTTTTGAAAAACCATTAATTCATGAATTGAATTTAAAAAAATTACAATATTAGTCTTAAATGACCTAATTCACAGTACTTGCCCATTATAAGATTGGTTTTCTATGACCTAATTTACGATACTTGCCTAACAAGATTGGTAATCTATGAACATGGTTGTACATTAAGTACTTCAATATACAAATTAAAGTTTCATACAACCTATGTAGTGCTTATTATGTTAGTGCATAAGGTTACATGCCTATATAATATAATCAATTAACATGTAGAGCACATAATTAATCAGAAAAATATTTGCTAACTTGTGGAACAACAATATTGGTTATTGAATTTGAATACATTATAACAATGATATGATATGACTCATTTGATCATAATCTTCCCTATGGAGTCATAATTACTCATATGGATCAAGTTTTAACTAATTCAATTGGAACCAAATTCGCAGTAGTGGATATAGACTATAATGACATGCCATGGAATATAATGAAGTAATATGTTAGCCTTCGATTCATTTTTTCACTTTGAAACCATGAAAACCAGTAATGACAATATATCGAATTTGAAGACAATATAACAATTGACTTGTATGAATTTCTTGACTATCAAATGGATGTTAGTAATTAGTCATTTATGATCATACATGGGTAATTAATGTTTTTTAATAATACTTTCCACTCAATGACTGAATTTAACTATATTGTAATGAATTTCAATATGTTTTAATTGAATTTATTTACATAATGTAATTTAGCTATAGCAATATATATATTATTTAATAATGTAATTAGCTATAGCAATAATATATATATATATATATATAAATAATATACTATATATATATATATAATATATATATATATATATATATATATATATATATATAATATATATGCTATAATCAAGACATAATATAATTCATTTACAAACTATATGTTTATATATGTATAATCAAGTGTTTACATAATATAATTCTTTACCAACTATATGGTTTATCATAAGGTTGAGTGATATTGAAGGTTATCATATAAACTTAGAAATCCAATTGATGAAGTGAATATAAAGGCATGCCAACACAGGATTGAAACTAATGGGATGTAGAAATAATACCAAGGTATATATTTCCCTCATCGTGTTTAATAAGAGAATTTTTATAAATCGCATTTATTAACAACAAAAACCCTATTTGTGTATCGAAGGAGTTTAAAAACCACACTTAATTCAATCAAATGACTGTTGCTTCTCCTTGTCTAGATCGAAGCTGGCGGAGTCTCATATCCACAAAGGTAAAGTCTACAAAGCTGATAGAGCAAGCAAGGTAAGTGAATGTGTTTGCATGTTAAAAGAAATTCAGTTAATGTGTTTTTCTTATTGGCTCATAGAATCTATCATTTTTATAATCTCGTTGAACCCTAAAAATATTTGAAACTTAATAGCAAGATATCCAAGAGATTTTATTTGATTTTTGTATTTTTATTCTTCAACGGGATTCCAATCATGTAATCTTCGTTCAATTTTTTGATTCATTCATTACTATGGTCTCTATCATTCTTGTTTTCTAAAATATTGAATACGAAAGTCTTAGATCTGTATGAAATTTTCATTCTAGGTTTCTTATCCTGGATAATTGAGAATGAAATTAATAGGAAATTTAGTATGAAAACAATAAATTTAGTATTGAACACAAAAAAAAAAAAAGAAGAAAGAAACGATTACTTTGCGTGATTTGGAAATTATGTCATTTCCTCATTAGCTAAGAATGGATGGACTAAGTGGCATAACGAGTGTGACTAATGACAACCTGCAGCAAGGATGATTTGTATGTGCTATTTCCTTAAAATTACATTTTCCATAATTATAAGCTGGGACCGTGAACCATGTTTTGATTGCATTTTAAAATTGCATTACTTTGCCATTGTTCAGGAACTGAGACACCTTTTCTCGAAGACACATGGGAAAGATAATGAAACAAAGATTAAAGTATCAATTGGCAATGGGTATTGGCCTGTCCAAACTGAGATTGATATTGACCGTGGTCTCATCATCCTTTCAAAAGGAATGGATGAAATATTTGACCACTTCAAAGTTAGGTCCGATTATGAGATTTCTATAGAGTTTGTTTGCTCTTACCACTTGAAGGCTATTGTCTTTGACAGGAAAGGCAATTCCATCAAATAGCCACCGGCCCAGATAACAAAAGTCTCCCAAGTAGATATTTGGTCGTATCTATTCAAGTGCAAAGAAGAAGAGCCCTTTAACTCCTGTGTCAGGTCCATGCTGACCATCTGAAATGCACCCTTCATTTCAATTATGAAAAGTAAGTTCTGAATTCTAATGTATGGTTGCACTCCCATCCTGTCTAATTTTATGTCATTTGCTTGTTGTAAACATGAGTGGACCTTATTTGAGTCTCATTAATAGCCCCGACTCAATTGGTCCCTCTAATTGCCAAAAAAAAAAAAATGTGCTCCAACTGTAAAGACACTATTTAGTAAGAGCCCTGCAACCAAGGCCTTAACCTTACCTGCATCACCAAGCCCACATCATAGGCAGATAGCAACACCAGCTAATAACAACATTATGCACAAACTCATCACTATGAATATGAGGGTTTCCAGATTTATGGTAATACAAACTCTTCTGTTGAAATTTATAATTATATATTGAGATTTTTGTACTATTCTTATCAATTTGAGAATACAATATGAATTTGTGCCCTTTTGTATTCTAGACTCTGGACATGAGTTTTTATAGTGCAAATATGAGGAAATGGGTTGGCACCATGAATTTGGTTTGCCTCAGTGATGGTTCTAAAGCAAATATACCTATTATTTCAACAAAAGTGCTTGCTTAACTGGGTTCCATGTTCTCTTGAAGGGTGAGGATATAAAGGATGATGATGTCTTGGTTTTCGGGGTTGGACACGAGCGAAAAACATTGAATGTGGATGTGGAGTACCATGAGTTGATGTAGTAATGGACTACATCAACTATCTACAGTTTTAATGAATAATCTAACAATATATATATATATATACACTTGCTTAAGACAATATATCTTTTTGTATATGATGAACATATATCCTCTTTTTTGAATGTGGTTATCTAGAGTTCTGTGTACATCATGCCACAAACTGAAGTTCGCTAGTAGTGCAACATTCATGGGTAATATTGACTTTATAGTCCCATGTAGCACTTAGTGTAGAAAAAATTCCTTAGAGGTTAGGATGATAATTTTTTTTTATTACATGTGATATGCTAAACCCTATCCTCTCCAAATACATATAATTTTCAAAAGTAATTGCATTTATATATGCCATGGTATTGCTTTCTTTAATTAAATGTTATGGATTGGATGTATTTATACCTACAAATTCCATACGAAGTGAATTGTGCATGTTTTCAATTATCATTTTATAACATTGCAAACTATGATTATTAAAGTTGCATTGTCATTGCTTGAGATGCATCAATTATTAAATGCAAATCAAACATACCCACCCTTCGTATCTTGGGTACTGTTTATGAAATTATTTTAATACTTTGTTTTTTTTTTATGAAAACAACTAGTCCTCCTAGCTAAACACAAACATAGCTAATACATATTGATTCATAAAGAAATTGTTATTATTATGTGATATGATATCTGTTCCCAGTCTTTCAAAAAACAAAGTCCAATTAAACCTAAGTAATGAAAGACGTCAACCTTATGTTCCAACATAACACAACAAATTAAATCAACAACGAACACAACATTTGGATCCTGTTGTTTTACGAGGAAAAGGGACATAGGAACACTTGGGGTGAGCATTGAAGTAAAAGGGGAACTGATCCATTTCCATGGATTGCTATATGGAGTTGACGATTGCTTTCACGCTGGCTCATTGCGCCTTTAGTTATTTTTATGACACCAGACCAAACCACTACATCATTTCCATTTCTAAACCAACATAGTTTTTCACAAAAAAACTACGTTAAGTTCTAGTTTATTCATTCACATTATTATAAGATAAGAGAAGTACAAAATTATTGTTACCTTCGCTTCACAATGCCTTCATCTTTACTTCCATTGCTCGTGCATATAACAATTACTACTTCACATTGTTCACATAGTCGCTGCCTCTTATAGGTTCCATCCGTCTTATGCAAATTACCATTTGTTGTTAATGATTCCTCCTTCAATCTTGACACTCTTACCCTTTCCAAATCCAACTCATCAGCCTCCAACTTGTGGGGCTTCCCATATCTAATAGGCAATACCTTTAATGTAACACCCTAACACCATATATCCAGGGATAAATAATGCCAAGATGCTACATAACAGATCATACAAGGTTATTATCAGAGGTATAGGTCGCACCATGTACTGAGTAGTGAAACTAGTATCAAAAAATTTCTTACTCTTTAAATATAGTCATATAAAAATATATACATGATAACATATAGTAAAAATATGTCTTTTACATGGTGGACCATATGGAGTACAAGCTCCTTTAATACATGTATACAATACTAAGTAGGTGACATATGCACACACAACTGATCCCAACCTTAGTTCCATTTCTGCCAGTCTGAAAAGATGGAAATCTAACTGCTAATGCCTTTTAAAGCCAAAATCTGAAAACACATTAGCATTTCATATGAGATTCCACTCAGTGAGTAAAAACCATTATAAATGATTATTTGAAAAATATAGCATATCATGAGCATCTCAAATAAAGCACATAGTGCACTCCCAATAATCCAAACATCTCTAACTCCCTCGGGCAACCGGTGCCCGACATCAACAATTATCAAATAATAATAGCCATTCATTAAATCATTCATAGCAATAGTGTGCAGATATCACATTATTCACATTGACAAAAATCTGGATCATAGTAATTCGATGCATCACAGATGCGATGCTGTAGAGATATATTTCAGAAGTATGATGCAAATGATTGTCACATTATTTATGTTATGAATTGTCAAACCAAGCTCGCCGCCATGGTTTGAGATAACAGATTTAGTTGGCCAGCTTTCAATTCATAGCAATAGTGTGCAGATATCACATTATTCACATTGACAAAAATCTGGATCATAGTAATTCGATGCATCACAGATGCGATGCTGTAGAGATATATTTCAGAAGTATGATGCAAATGATTGTCACATTATTTATGTTATGAATTGTCAAACCAAGCTCGCCGCCATGGTTTGAGATAACAGATTTAGTTGGCCAGCTTTCAGATAAGATTTTTGAGCACACAGCTCCATATTCAGATTTTGAGCGTATAACTCCAGATATCAGATTTATGTGCATGCATCTCTAGATAACAAATTTATTAGCACATAACTCCAGATAATAGATTTTATGCTTATAGCTCCAGATATCAGATTTATAAGCACGCAACTCCAGATAATAGATTTATGAGCACATAGCTCCAGATAACAGATTTATGAGCACATAGCTCCAGATAACAGATTTGGGAGCACGCAGCTCTAAATATAGATTTGTGAGCATGCAGATCTAAATATAGATTTGTGAGCACATAGCTCCAAATACAGAAAGTGAGCACGCAGCTCCAGATAGAGATCAGATTCACGAGTTGAATAATGACAGTCATAACTTCCTTTTATCTCATATGCAGAGTTTGACAAATTTGCAAGCACATATTAGGCTCACAAGCGTCAAAGTAATACATACCTTTTGCTTAACTTGTCACCTTTTAGGATCACATCATACTCCTTCCAAAGTAGAATATCAAATACAGTGTCTTGTCATATCAAACATCTCAAATAAACATCCATCACATATTAGGCTAATCGGCCTCAAGATAGTACATACTTTTTACTTAGCTTGCCTTCTTCTAGGATAAGAATCATGTTCTTATCATTGCAAGATATCAAATATGGCAGGCACCATAATAAATGTTAAAAGAATTCATTCATTAGATACAATTAAATATTAGATGTTTTTACTCACAGTATATAATGCAGTGGTATCAAGGCCTAGAAGAGTCTCTTCCTTCACTTCCATCAAGGACCCTTTTTCGTGTATGAGTAAGCAAACACCTTAATACTCATTCAGGCATTTAATCAACACTTAGTGTGCATGACTTAAATGCTTACTATTTTTATTTCTCTTTGCATTTTGAAGTCCCGGAAAATTCCGTGTATTCTCCAACGATCATTTAACAATCCTGTAATCTCAATTCAATCAACTATTGATCAATTAACATTTTTAAAATTCACCATGATATCACCATTTAATGAATATTTCTTAAGTTCTTTGAACTTTTATAACCATATAAATATGGTAACTTCAATTTGAACACCATTCTTTTCAACCTGACACTTGATAACATTATTAGGATGCTTAATCAACTAATTAAACTCATCAATTCAAAGTGAAATGATCATTTCCATTATCATTTCGAGTTGGTAGAATCTCCATCTTTGGCCTTACTTAAGATTTTCTCAATTCAATCAAATTAAAGCTTAAATTATGGTTTATATAATCAATACTAACTAACTAACACTTTAAATCGTGTTTATTTCACTTATTAGCATCAAAATCAATCTCCCCTTCAAAATCTCTACTTTGAAACCCTAAGTAAAACTTTTCCAAATCATGAAAATAATATAAACTAAATAGAGATTAAGTTACCTTAGATAATTTCCAGCAATAACCATTTGAAAATCAAGTTGAATCTTGAGCACCTTAAGCTTTCTTCTTCTTCTTCTTTCCTTTCCTATGCTTCGGCCTCTCTCTCTTTCTTTTCTATAGCTTTTGTTTCTTTGATTTTTGCAATAGCTTAGGTTTATTATATATTAACATGTCATGTGCAAAGCACATGTCCCCTTATTCCTCCTCAACTCCTTAAATTTTTGCTTATTCATGTTTTTCCCCACATTTGTAATTATAACCTTTTTTATGTTAATCAAATCCATAATCCTCCATTAACGCTTAATTGATCTTATCTAGGCCTTAACTAAACATCTTAGATGATTTAACACAAAATCATTAAATACTTAATCAAAACACTAATTGAGGTGCTTAAAAACACTAATTGAGGTGCTTCACGTGCTAGCTTTCTTGTTGTAATGTGAGCACATTTAACCTTCTTTCATTATTCTCATTAGTCATTTTCTACTTATAATTTACCTTATGATTTGTTGATTAAAATCTCTACCAACATATTAAGGCAACCTTTAAATCAACTAATCATCAAAATAGACATAATTCTCCATAAAAAAAAAAAAAAAAAAAAAAAAAAAAAAAAAAAAAAAAAAAAAAAAAAAACAAAAATAAAAAAAAAAAAAAAAAAAAAAAAAAAAAAAAAAAAAAAAAAATAAATAAAAAAAAAAAAAAAAAAAAAAAAAAAAAAAAAAAAAAAAAAAAAAAAAAAAAAATAAAAAAAAAAAAAAAAAAAAAAAAAAAAAAAAAAAAAAAAAATCAGCCTTCACTATTCTCCCTTGAGTTAAATCATTCATAAACACCATATATAGCGTGTATTGAGAGCTTTAAGAAACACACACATATAGTATATGCCTTCATGAGTCTAAGGACAAAGTGTAAGCTTTTTGAGTTCAGAGGCTTATTCAGATTCATGCATTTGCAATTCACATTCTTATCAGATGCTCATGTGCAATGGGTCATGTTTAGGCATATTCATTGCCCAATATTTATTACAAATAATTGCAATGCAGTGTACTATCTAGTAGCATCATGTTTACATTTTCATTTTATATAATAACATATGTCATGATCGTTGGATATTAGGTTGTTTCAGGTCCAGGATAGTTACATTTAAAACCAATTGGCCATAAGCGACCTTTTATCTTCATGTTTTAAATTATAAATTTTTAATCCTTTAAATACAATCAAAAACTCGTTCCAATAGTCTCTATGGAATTAACAGGATCCGAACCTAACCTCTCTTCGGCCAATACCATCATCATTTATGCACATCGGATGGCAATAGCTTCTTATAAACGCAGGCTCTATATCCCATGCACATTTATCCTCGAAATAATACACTCCACTTCATAGGCCTCCCTATATTTTAGAGGGTCTTACATAGAAAAACTTGCAAATAGTTAATTAACATAAAATCTTGTTGAAATAGACAAAATACCAATGAACATTGTGTTTGCTAAGCAATCTAGGATAATGTTTGACATTCACATTCTCTGCAATTTTGAATAACATTAGTAAGATAAGAGTTAACCCATCACTTATTGATAAGCGATACCTCCAAAAAGAGTATGGCATCCCCCCAGCCCGCTTTGCCTTCCGATCTCTCAAAATAATGCATTCCTTAATCTCTTAATGCTTTTTAACCAACCATTATAACATGAACTTAAGCTAATTAAATTCAATGCGCTTGACATCAGCAACAACATCAAAGCAAGATGGGCTAAATCTGCTACATTGTTAGGATAATAGAAAAACTCCTAGTGCATACAACAAGAAATGTCACTGGAATTTCTCGCTTCTTTGTTAGTACTTCTAATCTTTCTTATAACTTCTGCTTCAACACTGCTTTACAAGCCAGCATATTCAGCCGTTTAAGTGCCTCAACATTTCTTGTCGATCATGTTTTTTGTCTCACTGCCTGCAAGTGTACTTCCCTAGAAGGGATCCCTAATACCCCACCCAACAGTTGATTCGATAGTATCCATATGAACACCCCACTTGGAAACTTAATGCACACTTCTCGTATGAATTTCTTTGCATAGCCAATACATAAACTTTTAGGTAATCAAACTAGTTTCAAGAAATTTCAACAACTCCCCAAAACCTAAATTCCTTAAACTCATTGCTTCTGTTCCTCACTCATCTCACTGATTAGAGCTCTTAGTGTTAATGGCCTGCAACCTCAACATTGGAACTTCTACATAAACGATAAAGCATTTATCGCAATCAATGTTAATGTGTATCATTCATTTCTCACTAATTCCTGATGAACATGCAGGACTTACTGTTCTATTCCCTCTTAGTTTCTCTGCATTGAACTCTTTAGTCATAGTACCATTAGATTTCAATCTTATTACCTTCTTGTTGTGAACCCTCCCCGAAGCAAAAATTATGCTAGAACAGTATGCTTCCCACATGTGTGTTTTATGAAGTGCGCCACCTAGTTTTATTTTTTATAAGGGAAAAACTAAGAAAGAACCCTAAATGGACTCCAATTTTAAATTAACCTAAGTCTAGATTTAATTTACCCCAAAGTTTAGGCACAATCTACGAACCGAGTGGAATCCCGAGGACTATGTCATGCTGATTAACTAAACCTAAGTGTAAAATGCTTTGCCAAGGTAATTTTGATGCAATCGACCAGTAAAGTGGTTTTGATGATTTCGACTTGCCGCTTCGGTGTTTAAATCCCAACGTTGCCTAACGTACTCTCGTTTGAATGAGAGATAACAAAAGCCGACGTAGGTCGATAAAGCCTATTCAAAGGCATTTTTGAAGGGGTATTGCTTCATGCATGAGTGTGTGCATGCTTCGTTGCATTTTTTAGGCATTTTTGCCAAAGATTGATTTTGATTTTTTTTTCTGTTTTAGCCATTTTTTGCCAATAAGGTGTTTGATTGTGGCCAATTTTTATTGCCAAAAATTGATGTTGGGCTTTTTATCGCCAAATGGTTGATTTAAGGCATTTGTGCCAAGAAAGTTGATATTTTGATTAGCATTATTGTTAAAAGATGCGTTAGGCGATTGTCGCCAGAGTGATTGATGAGGGCATTTTGCCAAATTGGGTTTTGTTGGACGATCTGTCGCCAAAATTGATTAAGGCATTCGTGCCAAAAGATGGATATGTAATTTGAGGCAATTTATTGCCAAGGGAAAAGGTGATATTTGGGCATTAGTCCCAAAAAAGATGGTTTATTATTGAATTATAGGCATTTGTACCAAAAAGCGATGGAATAAACCGTAGGCAATTTGTTGCCAAAAAGGTGATGAGAAAAATGTAGGCAATTTGTTGCCCAAAATGTGATTGTATTAAGGCTTTTTAGCCACAATTATTGATTTAATTTGGACTTTTTAGCCAACTGTTCGAAATAAAGGCAATACACCGTAGTTATTAATTAACTAAGCACTTTTACAATATGTTCGGAGTCGAGGCATTTAAGTACCACGATTATTGATTAACGGGCTTTTAGCCTAAACTTCATTTTACTTAGGCAGTTTTGCTGCCAAAAATTGACGATGGTGTGAATGCAGTTATTTAATTATTTAATTAGGGCATTCAGAGTAGAAGAAGAATATGCAAAAATGTTGAAATTAAATGGTAGAGTTTGTTATTACTTTCAGTTAATCGGCGGCGCTTCTTAGCTTCAGTTTTGTGAAAATTCCATGATTAAGTGCTCGCTTGGGGCCAATTCAATTAAAGAATTTTAATTCAATTAAGTAACCAAATAAGCACACGAGCAAGAGTAAGTAAAATCTTACACTAAAATGCAGAAAAGCAGTTAGAAGAGAAACCTCGCAAGAGCGTAGGACGAGAGAGAGCGTCCGGTCAACACAGACCGAGTCTTCTAAAAACTGTCGATTCGGGGCTGTATTTATTAGGGAAAAAACCAGGCTGGGAGGGCGGCTGCCGCCACCGTGACGGCGGCTTGCTGTCACCCTTTCTCGTCTCACTCGCTGGTTCTTTTTTTTTTCAATTTTTTTTTTCCCAAAAAGGGGGGCTTTTTTTTTTTTTCTTTTTTTGGGCGGGAGGGAGTTGCCCTGTACCTCCAAAAAAACGAATATTTCGGTACCAGTCCTAGATCCTTCGTAATTTTTTCGGACGTCGTTCAAGTACCATCATTGGCATACTTTCTGTGAAACCTTTCGATGGCCTCCGCTGTCCGGGTGTCGAAACTGTTTGCAGTCCGCGGAAAATAGGCTTTTTTTAGCCTCAGAAATTTGAGTTATTCACAGTTGCCCCCCCCACCGGCAACCATAAAAAATAAATGATTTATGGGAGTCGCCGTGGTTGTTCTGATAAAAATAAATTTGGAAGGGCAAAAAAAATGGACGCGTCCAGAAGACCCGCCCTTTTTGGCTATTTTCCTTTACCTGTTATTTCTGTACAGTACTTGACTGTACCCTGCACTATGGTTAGTACTTGAAAATGTTCATTATTGTAGCATTGGATTATCCACTTTGATTTGTAAAAAAAAATGGGATTTTTTCGTTCAAATTTTTTTTTTCAATTTCAATTTTCAATTTTTTCATTTCTGATCTTTGTTTTTTCTGATTTTTTCCAAAAATGAATCCCTATTTATAACTACAGCATGCACAATTGGACTAAGAGTCTCTGCCAAGGTAGAAAAACATCAATTTTGGGGAGTGACGATCTATCTCTTATTTGCTACCCTTAGGGGCAGTGGTTATAGTACTGGATTTTTTACAAGCCTGCATCAAATTTTGCGGACCCGGAGCCCACGTTTTTCAATTCCGGTGCCCATGATTGGAGAAAATGTGTCCTCTCTTTTGAGGAATCGTGTGTAAGATTAGTAGGGTTGCGATCCAATGGCCCTTTGGTAAGACATGAGCGTCAAAATTGGGTATATGCGGTCGTTTGAAGCCTATTCCAGTTCAGCTGGCCACAGGCTAGGGCCATGGTTGTGGAGGACCATGAAGACAATTTTGCTACCAGCTGATTGATTAGATTTTCAGAGACTCGACCAGAGACCCAACCCGGATGAGGCTGAGGATGCGGGCTTTGTTTTTCTGCTTTATTGGCGGGTTTCGTTGTTTAATAAGGACCCAAGCTTTGGAGATTTACACTCTGTCCGATGATTCGTCAGATGGAGGACAGGGCTGCATCGGCGGTATTGTGCTAGCCAAAGACTATCCGAAGTCTTACAGAGCACCTTGGGTTTTGAATTGGACTGGTCTCTCCGATTCATTCTCCAGGTATTGTCCCTTTCTCCTTTCCTTATTGGTCTCTTCTTTCTTTTTGGTTCATTCCTTCGTAAATTAGAAAAAGGATCATACTCAGGTTTGGTTAAAGACCATGATAAGTGTAAATTTTATAGTTGTTTTTAATTATAGTTTTTTATTAGAATTTAGAAGTTTACTTCGTTTAATTGTAATTTAAATCCACTTTTAGTATAATGTGTTTAAAAGCTTCCTTAAGTCTTATAATCCGCTTGATCTAAGAGGAAAAATGCAGAACAATTTTTGGCGCAGAAAAGAACTTTAGAATGCAAGGCACTTAGCTTCTAGCACGCCCACCCGTTGCTGGAAGGCACGCCCGTGCATGCGAAGGCGACGCCCGTGCTAGAAGCCAAGTAAAACCAAAGGAGAATAAGAGGAGAGCACGGCCAGGTGTGTCAAAAGGGGCACGGCCGTGCTACAATGGGACCAGGGCGGTGTCAAGCATAGCACGCCCATGGCAACTCTAGATTAGGACTTCCAGAGAAGAGCACGCCCTGCCGGGTGCTCTGTAGACGCCCAGTGGCCTCAGTTTACTCACTAGCCCGTGCCATGAAGCACGCCCGGTTCTGCCCAGGTGGGAACCAGCGTGAATTTAACACGCAAATCAAGCCTCTTCTCACATGGGCCGACTTCAGGGAGTTGCCTAAAACACACTAAACAAACCTGGAACTAAGGCTTGAAGAAAAAGAGTTCCTAATCAAGAGGGAAATCAAGAGCGCTAAACAGTTATGATCTCCTATAAAAGGATTTTGTGCTAAATAAGGGATTCTATTTCCTAAAAGGAGTCAGACTTGCCTTCAGGATCTGCTATATAAAGGGAGGAACTTCTCATTAGTAGAGGATCTCATTTTTTTGTGCAACACTTTAATAAATTTCTCTTCTTTCTCAAACAATTTCAAGGCTTTCAAATAATTGTGCTTTAAGATTCAGGAAGCCTCAACATAGGTTGTGATTGATACAGTTTTATTCTAAACTCCTTCATCTTGTTTCTTTCTTTATTATTGTCTTTAAATATAATGAATGCATTCAAGTATGATTGAGCTTAGATTTAAATTACTTAGTCTCAGCTAAACCTTTTATACTAGGGATTTGATGTAATTTAATTCGATTCCAGCTTGATAATATTAGATTTATTTTTAATTTTGGGTCTTGTTAAAAACTTATTATTGTGCTTAAAGCTTCCAGGCCCAGAAAAAATTCCCCTGGATTTGAATTATTCAATAATCACATTCAGGGAGAAGGGTATGTGATATGATGGCAAGGTAATAATTTACTTTAGAATAATACCTTTGATGGTTTGAAACTATATTGTTTGACTCAAAGGGGGCTTTCATAAGTAATAAAGTATTAAGTTGTGAATTCATAAAACAACCATTAAAACCTAATGATCTGATTCATGTTTAATTCCACGTATTAAAGATAGTGGTGATTAAATTGGATTAGAATAGGCTACAATTTATAATCGGGGAGAGGCTTGGTTAGAAACGCTTAGGGTTGTTTTTCTCTACTTGGAACAATGTACTTGAGTTAATAGAAACTAACTAGAATAAGGCTGGAAGAATTAAATGAAATCAAAAATCCCTAGTAGCTTAAATCCCCTGATTTCTTTTCACCTTAAATTGTTGTTTATCTCTTTTCCTTGAGAAATTTTATTTACTTTACAGCGAATCCTATTTATCTCGTCTAAATCAATAATAGGTTACATAATTTTCGTAATTTGAAAACAATCCCTGATTGGATACGATACTTTCTTACTCTATATTACTTGTTGCGAAGTTTCGTACACTTGCGAAAACCGCTGTCAGACCACCTCCAAAGTGGTTCGGCTGGCTCCTACTTCTTGCCTTATAACCCCTCTCAGTATCGTATGCCTGGGAGGTATCCTGATCACTCATCCGTTTACTGATGCATGGACCTCGATGGTGATTGAGTGGGTCGCAACTTGAGGACTGTGCGGTACATCCTTGTATATATCTGGCCCGCTTTATCAGGTTAGCTTTCGCCACACTCGAGTTTACCTGCTTAGGCCTTACACATTGCCACTCTGGTACTGCGCTTCACGACGTTTTTAAGGCAGATAGGGAAGACCAAGACTGTTGGCCGATTGGGGACGGCACCTTCTGTTGAATTCAGTTATTTACTCCGGGTGTTACCGAGCCATCTTTAAGCCTGGGTTAGAGATCTCACATGTTTATCGGCCGCCCCAACCCAGGTCCACCTGCACTCTGCCTGGCGAGATCTGTAGCGTGCTCGAAGCAGAATACTGGTATAGTACCGAAACCTGGTTCATTGCTCTTTTGGCCGATTTTGACGAGGCCAAGACGGAACGCACGTGCTGAGACGACTTGAGATTGTTGGCGAGACTTGCCTTCTGGCTCCGAATGCTAAAAATAGGATAATAAGTACCGTCATGAGATTGTGATGGCTCCTTTCTCGAGCAGCGACGGTTTGGAGAGGGTTCAGGACTAAAGCACGACATTGAGGAATTTAGCCCCACGTAGGCCGACGGGACACTTAGGATTTTTAGACTTTATGACTCTTTTGGCTTGACTTTATTACTATGAACGGACAATGACAATAACATTTTGGAGCTTTGAGCTTTCCAAGCAATTCCCAAATTTTTTATTGCACACTCTAACTTTGCTTAAGCCTCCCTTTCGCGGTTTTCAGCCCTCTTAGCGAGCTACTCATTTTTTGCCCTAAGTCGCCCTTTTCGGGTTTCAAGCTTAGCGGGCCCCCCACTTTCTTGCTTAAAGCGCCTTTTCGGGTTTTCAATTAGCGTGCGTTTTTTTGTTCTTTTTCTTCGGCAAAGAAGAATTGAATTTTTGACACCATTAGAGTTGTAGACCGTGCCAACAGAGGGCTGCCTAACAAAATTTCTTTTTTCCAAGGAGAATCAGGGTCTAATGGAGCTCTTTTTTAACATCATGCAATGAGTATAATTAACACATTAATATCTTTTTTAAAACTCATCTAAAATACATGGATTCGTGAACTCCAAACCATCGTAAATCAGTCACCCTTCAGAACCGAACAGATATCTCTTCTAGAATGTAAGGGCCCAACTCAATCGAGGACGGGAACTTTCCCACGTGGGTCTAGGACTGGTTTTGTTCTAATTTCCCTATCAAGACCAAAACAACCTTTTCTTCCAATTTCGATCTTTGGACCCTTTTATTTAAAATGCCTAGCCATTCTCCTCTGTAAACCTGAGTTCGGTTGGATAGCTTGTAATCTTTTCTCACTCAATACCCAGGTATTGGATTGGTGGTAATTCTGACCAATCTGCTTTGCTGATTTGGCTTTCCCGGCATTGATTCTTGCTGACCGATATTCCAGTTTCAACAGGCAGCGAGCGCGTGTGTCCTTCCATACCATATACCAAGGAATACCAGAGTTGCTCCGGTGGGCTTGATTGAAGTTCCTATATCCCCATAGGGCATTCGATAACTGTTCGTGCACATGCTTTTGTGAATTGTCTTCTGCAAAATGACTTTTATAGCCTTATTTGTAGCCTCTACAGCCCCATTGTTGTGGACGATTAGGGTGAGGACTTTATGATGTTAGATTTCTATTTCTTTCAACAAATAGAAAAA
>NW_023591102.1:978751-997849 GCF_014843425.1 Jatropha curcas
TCACGTAATTTTCCTTCACCCTCAGCTCTGTTCCGCTTGACAGGACGGCTCCTTCTCACTCTACGCATCCCTTGCCGATTCCTTTACTGCTTTTCCTCATTCTTTAACTTCACAGTCTTTATAACCAATTTCTCTGCCTCTTGTATTTGCGTCCATTTAACAATTAAATTAATTACCTCATTCCCTTAACGAGGAAAGCTCTAAACCTAGGAGCTTAAGAATGGCCGTCACCGATTCATCAGCCGTACACTGAACTAAACTCGTGCCTATTTAACTTTAAGCATCTCATACCAAATTCTTCTCTCTTCCTATGCCTAATAATTCTATAACTGCACTAAACACATGACATTCAATGCCACATTCCTTTAGGCAAATAAACTGCCCTCAAAATAATCCAGATTTAGGCTAAATGTCCCGGTTATAACCACCTAAATCCGTGGTATTCAAAGCACTCAAACGACAAATATTGGCATTAAAATATCTATCTATTAATATGCGTACTGGTAATCAATCCGCCCTTCTATTCTCCGAACAAATTCACTGTCTACAGCTTCGCAATTAACCCTCAATAATTCGTCCGGCCTCAAAAAGCTTCCCTGTAATTTCAAAACACCGTTTTTCCTTCGGCAATCAAAATGGCCTACCATTCACTACAATCAATTATCACTTTTGGCAAAACAACTTGCTATACAGTCAGCGATTGGATCCTTCTCCATTTAGCGAACCACATCGCTTACTAATATCACCAATTTTCTGGCTAAAACATGGTCAAGCACTCCTAAATCACTTCTGGCACATCACCCTTGCCCTTAGATCAAACCAATCTTTGGCGACAACTCGCTACCAACCTCATCCCCAATTTTCTGGCAATAAATTGCTAATCCTATGTTTTTGGGCCCTTGTAAGAGCCTTTTCAAATAAAATCAAATTTTGGCGACAATCCGAACTAATTCCACATCACATTTTGGCAAGACAATGCTAAACTTAAATCTTCGTTGGCTCACACCAGCCCATTAAAATCACAACCATATTTGGCATCAAATGCCTCAAAATCAATCTAATTCCTTGTGGCAAAAGATGCCTAAAAACAAAATCCAAAGCATTACCAACGACACTCATGCAATAAATAGCAATCCCATTCAGAAGCCCCCTACAAAAGAGGCCCTACCTCGAACTACGTTGACTGTATGAATCTTCCATCAACCGGAAGTACCGTAGGACACGTTCTTGGGAATTTAACTCCGAGCCGGCAGTCGACAATCACAATAAACATTTTTCATATGCGTCCCATCATACACATCATCTTTCACCCATTGCCAGCAAGCATTCATCTGTTTTGGTTTATTCATCAGATGAACATAGGTCTTCCCGGGATCCCGACTCTCCCGGCTTCCGTAGACCATCCCCGCCTTACACATTGGGTAATTAAACTAATATTAGGCACTTAATTAAAAAATTGCCGCACGCTCACTTCCAATCGTTTATCTTTCCTTAGTTTACCAGCTAAAATAAGTTAAACATAGCGTGGCCGACTTATCAATTCCACCTCCGTGCATTTCTGCCGCTTCGTCACATGCAGTTATCATATGCTCCTTGACTATGTTGGGGAGGGGTTCACACTCCCGGCACGACCCCGAAGGCTAGGTGATGCCTCACCACCTAACCCCAAGAGGCAGAATATCCTCACTCCTCGTCGTCGTGAAAAAATTATGGAATTCCGTACCGCTCCGATTTTTTTTGATTTAGTAGCTCTAAAGATCCCACACTCTCGCTAATTTCTTTTGCGAAGTAAGAATTTCCAAATCTTAAGAATTTTTCTCCAGTATACTCAACCGTTTAATTCTCAATAACTACCGTTAATTAAATATGATGTCTCTGTTAGGGAACCTCGAATAGGATAAAGAACACACTTAATATCTTATAAGTTTAGCAATATTTTAGCTCTTTATGTTAGATTAGATTGATTATTAAAGTAAGATATAATTAAACAACAAAAAATGTAGATTATTACATATCGCTTTACTACACCATATAAATAGATACTTGTTACAAGTCCTTTAAATAAATAAATACATTTTTGAATTAATTTAGCGGGTATTTAATAGGTACCGCTGATTGTTATTGGATTAATGGTTTAGAATTACTTAGACAATCCTATTCAAGTGTATAATATGTGATGCCGTAACTTGGTGTGATAAATGTTGTCTAAGCGCTCGGTGGGTTTGACTTGACTTGATTGCCAATGGCCCGATCGCGGCCTGTGTGAATTGAGCAACTTGTTTAGCCATGGAACTGATTAATAGTTAATGGCGGACGGGAATATAGTCTGGTGTGATAGAATTTGCCCGAACTGCGTGCTGTTACTTTGAGGAACTCTTACTTATTGAATCTGCACGTTTCACGCAGAGGCCTTTTATATTTCCAATTGTAGGGGGAGGATTTGCCTCGAACATTTCAACACTAATCTAAAACTAGTTTTACTTGTAAATAGGTTGTTCCGGATTTATTGTAGGATATATCCTTTATTAGTTTTATATATTTATTTATATTTATTTATTTATTCATTTTTTTCGATACCACTATTAATTTATATTTATTATTTAAAACTCTTATATTTATTTGAATTGATATATTTTTTGAATGTTTATTTGCACCGAGTAGTGTTTTAATTATTTTAACCCATGCCTTACATTAGATGTTGCATTGCTTGATTAGTTTGTGTTATGACATGTATTTGCTTTGTTTTGCGTGGAATTCGGGATGAAGGGGTCACCACTGGGTTTGGTGAGATCGGTCTTGCAATACCTGTTCGCTATGTATGGGGAGATCGGCCGCTGCCATTGTTATCAGATGATATGGATTATGGAAAACCAGCAGGGTGGCCTTTGTGTTGTATGGAAAGAAAAATAGAAGTAAAAAAAGAAATGAGTAGGGATGGTCAGTGAGGATTAGTACGTCAGCCATGATATAGGGAATTTGGCTTCCTAGTGCACACTGTCATGAGAGGTGGGCCGTGTGTGAGGACCGGCTCCATCGAGGGTATCGGTGAATGCACACACTGACCAATTTCCGACTTTGTTTGATTACCTTGAAGGTGTGTTGCTTGTGATACTGATGTTTGTGCCAATATGCTTGACCGCCGTAATCTTATTCATTTTAGTACTTTAGGCAGCATTTTGTGTGAACATGCTTGTGGCTATCAACAATTGAATTGTATTATTAAAAACTCGAGATTTGTTTGTTTATTTTGTTTTCAGGAAAGTAGGTCCTTTTTGTCTCGCGTTAAACCGCTGTCTCCTTCCCCGCAGAGCTCAGATCAACCTTTTAGAGTTAGCTAGTTATTTGAATTATATAGCTATATGTACTAAGAAACTTAATTAATAGTTTAACTCTGTTATTGAACTCCGCAGTTTGTTAGACCTATATGCTCTAATCATGGTAATAGATAAGGATATCATATTAACCTATGAATGTTTTAATTATGTATTTTAATACAAGTATGGACCAGTAGCCCCATTTTAAAAATATCAGGAGTATTTATAAATTTAGGCCTGAACTATGAAGATGTTTAAGTATTGGTTAGTATTTTAGGCAAAGTATAATAAATATAAGACTTATATTGATATGGTTTGAATTTTTTAGTGGTTCAGGTTTATTATGGGCATCGGGGCCTTAAAGCTTACCTGGGCCCGTAGTGCCGGTTCGGCGGAGTGAAACGGGTCGTGAACAAGAATAAGAAAGAAAAGCTCTGATTGAGAAATTTAGAATTAAATTATGCTTAACTTAAGCCACTAGCTAAACCTTAGAACTCCACTGAAGATTCTGTCGGAAATTCGGCTGCGTTCCCTCTAAACACTGGACTCTTATCCGCCTGTTGACTATCCATAAATCACAAACAATGTAATAAAGCTCCATCCGGTCGGCGAAAATCCTGTTATCAAATCCATCCGCATTGACAACAATTTAATCAAATTCATGCCTCGCTTACCTGGGCCCTAGTGCCGGTTCGGCCGATGGAAACGGGTCGTGACAAGAAATAAGAGAAAAGCTTCTATTAGAATTTAGAATTAAATTACTTAACTTAAGCCACTAGCTAAACTTAGAACTATGAAGATTCTGTCGGAAATTCGGCTGAGTCTCCTCTAAACACTGGACTTAATCGCCTGTTGACTATCCATAAATCACAAACAATGTATAAAGTCCATCCGTCGGGAAAATCCTTATCAAATCCATCCGCCATTGACAACATTTATCAAAATCTCATCCTCAATATTCAGTCACAAATTTAATTTTATTATGTCAATATCCAAACATAATCACATCCCAAAGTTCAAATACATGTATGTACACACATATATGCACTTAATAATTCTAAAATTCTAAACCAATTAATTAATCACAATCTTCTACCATAAATAGCATAAGCTAATCAAAATTAATTTATTTATAAAAGATTTAAAATTTTCTATTCATATATAAAGCCATTCAAATAATCTAATTTCTTGTCATTTAATTATATCTACTTCAATAACCAACTAATCCAACATAAATGCTAAATATCCTAAATGAACTGTATTCTTAGTTTTCAGAATTAAATGTATTTATCTATTGAGGTTCCCTAACAAGAATCATATTCAATTAACCATTTATTCGAAATTAACTTAATCAACTAATAATTTTAAATTTTGGAATTTATACCAAAAATAAGGAACTAGGTCTTAAAGCATACCAATTAAAAATCGGACTATGATCCACAATCTGCGCGAGGAGAAGATGATTCTTCCTCTTGGGGCCTCGCCGAAGACTCATCGACCGGTCGTCGAACCGCCGCCGTCTATGGTGGCCAAAAAACCGTGGCTGCTCGAAATTGAGTGCTCTTCAATCCATCTAGCTCAGATTTCACTCAAGAGTTCATTTTTAGCATTGGTTGAGTGAGATCAACCCTCTAACTGATTGAAACGGGCTCGACTTGCCTGTTGCGCCGACTAAAAACAAACGGAGAGAGGAGACTACGCCGTCGATAAGGGAGATACTAGAGCCGTTGAGTTATGTCGAGGTCACCGAAGATAGCGAAGGCGCTGCTGCGTCGATCGTCAGAAAGAGATCACAGCTCGCCGGTTTGCTGCGCCCACCAAAAATGAAAATAGAGGGAGAAAGAAGCTGCAGAATGATGTTCACGCAACGACAAGGAGAAGATGGATTTGATTGACTGAGGTGGTCGAAAATAAGAGAGAAGGAGACAGAGGTGAGCGACGCCAGAGAAGAAGAAGAAGAAGAAGAGAAAAGGAAAAGAAAAGGCAGGGTTTCTAGAGCTTTCTATGCTAATACCGATTCGATTCGAATCGGTTTGGCTGAATTCAATGATTTGGCTCAATTTTTGCTTGGTTTACAAGATTTCCACTTAGTTTATGGGTCTAGGTTGGCAATAATAAAATTATTTTCCACTGAATTTCATCGGTTAGAATTTATGATTAAATTTTTAAATAAAGAATTTGTGAAAATAAATTTCCGGGTTGTTTCAAAAATAATTTTGATAAACATAATTTTGTCATCGTTATTGTATTGTTAAAAATTTGTTCATGATGTTGCTACATATGTTTACGAAATTATTTTGTCACGTCAAATTTATGATAATAAATTTCATCACAATAGCTAATAAGCGATAAATAATATTTTATCATAATAATAATAATAATGACAAATTTATGTTTGTCACCGTCAAATATAAAATTATGACAAAGCTACTTAGTTATTAATTGAACTTGTGACAAAATATTTTTTGTAATTAGATATGTTTTTGTCATTGTAAAATACATTTTCTATCAAGTACATTATATTGTTTGTGACTAAATTGAAGTAATTGTGGTAAATTTTTTGCTTATTACTATAAATTATCTTTTGACAATAAGCTAGCTTATGTGACAAATTGAGTGTCGTCACAATAAAAAAGAAATTGTTACAAAATAATATTTTGTCATAATAAACTTATTAACTCCAACTTATTACAACAAAATCGACAACAAAAATTTTACTCACAAAAAGACTATTGTGACAATATGAGGATTTATTGTAACAAATTAATTTGTAACAACATTCTTGTAGTGGAGGATTTACATTTTTCAATAAATACAATAGATATCCATGCCATATTTTAGCTACATGCTAAGCATCATAAAACAAAGGCATTCAAGGCTTAAAAGCATAATAACACTTAAAGATACTACATTTCCTATGTCATGTCGTAAGTAGGAAAAAGTTTTAAAACTTCGTATCATGCATTCCCAAGCCTCTAAACATTATAGTATCTTTAATCAAGTCCTAATATCACATAATTAAGGTCTAGCTCATCATTTATACACTACGCAAGCAAAACTCCAAAAAAATTCATATGCTAAAGTCATAGGAAATTTCTCATAACTTAGTATTCATGCCAAACACTTTACTAACATTCAAATACTTCCATAACATATCATTTAGATGCTAAATCATGCATGTAAAGAACCCAAAATATAAGTCTTACCTATATGCATGGCTGGACCCAAAAGTAGCTTATGGGGAGTGGGAGCTTCTCCCATCAATCCCATCATTCCAACACCATTAAAACTTACCCGAGAACATTAATTAACCATTAACATGTATCAACCCAAACATATAACTCATTTCTTCAATTTTTAGCATGCGTTTAGGCATGGAAAAATTAATAAAATCTAAGATACAAGCTTGCAATTTTTACCACATGCTAATTATATATTTAACATCATTTTAAGAGTATTTTCAAGCGAAAAAAAACAAGAAAAATCTTAAATCCTTTTCTCCATGTGGTTCAGTCAACTCTAGGAATATTAGAGGGAAATGATTTCTTCTTCAATCAAGCATATAAACATATTTAGAAATCACCCAAGAGCACATTTTATCATTTAACACACTAATTTAGCAGGATTTATGAGAACTAACCTATCAATTAAGCTTTAGAAAGCTTAAAAATAACATTTCTAATTTTATCCTTATCTTTGTTGGAGGTTCTCCAATCTCTAAACAAAGGAGAAAAAAATTCAAGAATCGCAACCAAAAACAAAGAAGAAGAAGAAGAAGAAGAAGAAGAAGAAGAAGAAGAAGAAAGAGGAGCATGAATGTCATCAAAAGATGAGAGCAAAACTTTGAAACACAAAACTAAATCAAACTCTTGAAAATCACTATCACGCTCGACTCCAACCACTAGAAGAATTGTCCGCTTTGGATCAAGCCAATTCTATCCCATACTGGAATTGCAACGCCTATACGGTTTTGCCCCGCAGGTGAAATGGAGAACTTTCCAAGAGGTCACCCATCTTAGGATTTTCGTTAAGCGAGCATGCTTAATCCTCGAGTTCTTTCAACTCTCCAAGCCATTCCACCAAAAGGTGCCTCTGATCATTAGTTTTCCCCTTTTCGATATATGATTCAATTCATTTTTCTGTCTCGCATTCCACTACCCATAGCTAGCCAGGAGCTTTGCTGGGTTGGGATGTCACAGGCCCACCAGCTTCCGCATGGTTCATCCTCGAACCATACATCTACTAAAG
This sequence comes from Jatropha curcas, assembly GCF_014843425.1. The sequence goes on from NW_023591102.1 coordinate 986,314, forward strand.
GGGGTACGGCTTTGATACCAATTATCATGCCCGAATCTAACCGCCAGAGGAATTGTCTGCTTTGGATCATGACGAACTATACATCTACTGAAGGGGGTCCGGCTCTGATACCAATTGTCATGCTCGACTCCAACCGCTAGAAGAATTGTTCGCTTTGGATCATGACAATTCCATCCCATACTGGATTGGCAAGGCCTGTATGATTTTGTCTCACAGATGAAATGGGAAACTTCCCAAAGGGTCACCCATCCTAAGATTTTCATTAAGCGAGCAAAGGGTCACCCATCCTAAGATTTTCATTAAGCGAGCACGCTTAACCCTGGAGTTTTTCAAACTCTCCAAGCCATTCCACCAAAAGCCGCCTCTAATGATTAGTTTCCCCTTTTTCAATATATGATTCGATTCATTCCTATGTCCTGCATTCCACTACCCATAGCTAGCTTGTCATCCTAGAAGCTAGCCAGGAGCTTTGCTCTTCCTACCCTCTTAGGATCGCTTTGCCGGGTCGGAATGTCACAATCACTTACTTGGCAAGAGAGAAAAACCCAAAATTCTTGATCTCCAATTACTAAAACCACAACTTAAAGCTCTAATCTTCCAAAGAAATTAATAGTCTTAGGTTTGATTAGGAGGGTTTAGAGTAAATTGGTGTGTAGAAAATAAAAGAAATGAGAAGAGAGGGAGGGGAGTATGTCGTTCAACACAAGAAGAAGAGGGAGGAGAGATTGTATTGTCACAAAAATGAGAAATTGACTTTTATTAGTCATTAAGGGTAATTTGGTAATTCATCAACTACTTCCTTAGGAAGTTTAGACTGGAGGGTCAAGATCAAGTCAAGGGTAATCTCATCTAAATGCCATGATTATTCCTCAATATATTCCTCTCATATGATTATTTTTTTTCTCAACAATAGTTATTAAATTACTCTATAAAAAAAAATTCTCCAATTTTTCTAATTAACAAAAATACCATAATTCACTATTCATTAATTACTAAATATCTCTAAATAAACTCATAACTTAATTTCTACACACCAAAATAATGCATGTATGCTCTAGAAATATTAAATAAAATATAAAATATAAATAATATTTTTTCGAACCGAAATAATGCCGACTCTCGGACATGCGATACTATTCATAGACTAGTAAATTAATATTTCAGACACTAAAAAATAGAGCGTTACATATTCAAAATTAAAAATTTATTTGGATTCAATATATAATCAGAGTCGTGTACAATAATAACTTCATACTCTTTAAAAAAATACTATAAAATCTATAAAAAAAATATAATTATAGAGATATATAATGAGAAGGAAAAAGAGAAATGACAACTTTTATTTTATATATAGCAATAACATTAGCACAAATTAAAAAAATAGTAACATCAAGGTCTTCCCTAATAAATTAAGCCCATTAATAATCCATCGAGCAATAAGAGAACCAATAAAGTGCAGCATGTATATATATATATACCAATTAACAAAAAGTGCACCTTGTCAACATATTTTAATACATAAAACATCTAAACATCTAAACATTTTATCAATTAACAAAAAGTAACCATCTAAACATCTTAGCGATTCATTTTTTCCATCTTATTCTTAAGCCATAGGAGTTTGATATCATCACATGCAAAAAATCTTTCAACCAAGTGCTTATTATCCTTCAAAAAGTCAAGTGCCTTCATACTTTCCTACTTATCCATTCCCAACTATTTCAGTTCAGTTGTAATTTTAGTTGCTGAATAATGCATTTGCTACTATTTGTAATTGCTCTTGCAATTTCTTTCATTGACTTAGTCACTTCCATTATCACAACAACAATGATATCAGAACTTTTTCTTTTAGTTCCTTTAGAAGTCTCTTTTGATTGTCTAGCAATTGATGAGGCATTGTCAATTAGTGATGGCGCATTGAAGTTAGAGAAAGAATCTATTTGATCAAATGAATTTTCAGTATTCATTTGCATCTCATCAGAATCATCGATGCTTATATCTCCTTTTGCTTGCCACCTACGAACCTTTTCCTTTGCACTTTCTGTACCATCTCCCTTTGCTCTATCTTTTGCAAACAACTTATGAGCATTATCCAAAAAATAGAGTTCTTTATCATGTACCAACTTATAACCAGGTTTCATTTACATTAGAAAATTCATGTAAAGTCTAGAGTTCAGTTATAGGATAAGTTAGGTGGATAAGTCGGAGATAAAGTTTAGTGTCTAATATACTAATACATGCTAGTTGATTATCCCAGAAAAAGATAATAGTAAACTAAGATAGTGCTTTTAGTTATAGGATAAAGTGCAGATAAGTTTTTATGATCATAAAACTTAAGGACATTCTCTTGTACTTGATAAAACTCTAAACCATGATGAAATATATTTTATTGGAATAGATGAGTAGCACTTTCTATTTTCTACCCTTGAAATTGACAAGTTTATTGATAATAGTATATTTATCACATGCATACCACTTATGGTCAATTGATATTACAAAATTAGATGCATTAGTAATTAATGCGTGAAGCCAAAGCCTACAGAATTTGGCACCTATCAGTATCACAAGTCATAGATGCAAAGTTCCTTCACTAATGTCCTCTCAAAATTTTAGTATATTCCATTGTTAAAGCACTGTTATGTAGTCATGTAACAACACTCTTAGGCTTAATTGTTAAGGCACTGTTACATGTCTACATACACAATTTACACAATTTAAAAAGTGCATGTTACAGGTCAACTTCCATACGCATATTCAAAATCACTCGAAGGACAAATTATGGATATATCATACACTAGAGCACTTGCATAATATCCATCTCTACATACAAGCCATACTATAAAACAATGCACACATTAATTCTTGCAGGAATCAACATTTGTTTTAAGCCCACTTGACATATTATGCAAAATGATCCATTATAAGATCCTTCAAGCAACAGTAAGACACAATTTAAAACTATTCAACATGAAAGAACTACAGAAATAATGTACAACCAATCACCTCAGACTACTGTGTCCTTTTTTATGGTGAAATTTGATGACAAAGAACAATCATATATAAGGGATATTGCAAATAGAATTAAATTATGATTGCAAGAATGAAAGTTCCAAACAACTTGCACATCACTGATACATAGTTATATCTAGGAGGTTGTTGCAAGACATATAGGCCATTTGACTTTCTTACTATATAACACCCTAGATAGAATAAAGCAGAAAGATAGCTATGGCATTTTCATCATGCACTCACTTGACAGAAATTCAAAAAAAATGATTGAAAATAGATGACACTACATCATAGAAGTAAAGCAAATATTGATGCGAAAAAAAGCAAAGGGAAATAATAGATTTGAAGGTTCACCTAAGCTAATGCCTTAAGTGGCAATTGGAATCGCATATAGATTCTCCATCACTAAATCATATTTAATGTCATTACATATCGATTCTCCATCAATACGCCCTTTTTCTCTCTAACCAAATAACCCATACAAGCAAAGGGAAATAAAAGGCAAAGAAAGAGAACAAACAAGAAAACCCCCATTAACCTCATTCACTTTGTTTAAGGATTTCATCAAACACATAGTAGATGACAAAATAATGGTAAATAAATTTAACTCAAACCAAGCTAAACTATCAAAAATCACGGATTAAACATTTGCAAACCCATTAACCTTAATAGTTATTAAAGCTTTTTCATTCAAATCAAATAATATCAAAGAGAAATGAGAGCGCATTCAAATTACTTTATGAAGAAAAAAAAATCCCACTAACATGTTGCTTCGATTATATGAGAATTGCATCTCAGAGAGCTATTAAGGAGTGTATAGAGATGAGGAGACGATGAGCGACTGTTGTCTAGGAGATGAGCAGGTGAGTATAGGATAAAGAGAAGAGAAGAGTTTTTGATATTTGAGGTGAGGGTAGTTTAGTCAATAAAAATGTTAGTGGGTTAATATGTGGAATTCATTTACAAATTCCAATAATTTTAATAGAATTTCAACTAAGCTTATCCATTTCCATAGAATTCAATTCATAGAATTTAAATCCAAGTTTTTTTTATTCCAAATAAAAATTTTTGGATTTCCAAATGAATTTCAAAAAATTTTGTGAAATTTATTTGTTCCAAACGAGTTGTAAGTGTTATTTTAAAATCCTTTAATTATTGTTTAATCCACAAGACTTGGGTATAATAAATGTAACATCCCTTACCTGTTCCATAGAAATTGGGTTAGGAATGCCACATTTCATATCCAAAGCACTATTGCAAATGAGAACCGATAGACTTATAAGCCACTTATTAACAGATAAATTCTAAGCAAGCATTAATACACGTCACATAAACATACATACATTTAGTCCAAATAGGTGCTCATAAATTTTTCAAACACTCTTAGATACTGTGAATACCCAAATTTTGAGGCTCAAAAAGCCAGTTTTCTCAGACTGCAAACAGTCTGGCCGGACCGGAGGCCAAGACTGCAAACAGTCTGGCCGGACCGGAGGCCATTCGGAAAGTTCACTGAAAGTATGCCAATATGGTACTTAAAACGTCCGAAAAATTACGAGGACCGCAGAACTGCTCCTGGAATATTTTTTGGAGGTCCGGAACTCCCGGAAAAGCCTCCGGAACAAAGACTAGCGCACTTGCCAGCCACGGCGGCGGCGGAGCCGCGGGCAGCGGCAGCCCTCCAACCCGATTTTTTGCCTATAAATATTGTCCCCAGCACTCCGTTTTGACTCACTCAGTCTGTGTTAACGGACGCTCCTTCTCCCTTACGCTCCTTGCGATTCTTTACTGCTTTTCTGCATTTAGCATAGGCTTTTATTACTTTATTGTTGTGATACTTGTGATACTTGGTCACTTAAATTTGAATTAAATTAATTATATTCCCAAACTGAGGAGCTTAATCCGGAGTTTTTAAGCTGAAGCTAAGAAGGCGGTCGTAGATTAAATCAGGGTACATAAACGAAGAACTCTGGCTATTTAATTTGTAGCACTTCATGCATATTTTCTTCTACTCCCTCAATCTACAACGCATAAAAATGCATTCACGTCATTAATTTGGCAAAATAAAACTGCTTAATTTAAATATGATTAATGCTAGGCTAAATGCCCGGTTAATTAATAATCGTGGTATTACAGCCTAAATCCGACAATGTTGGCTCAAAATACCTAGTTAATTAAATAGCTATGGTATAATCGCCTTTATTTCGAACAGTTCAGCTTAAGTCCAATTAACCAATAATTGTGGCTAAATAGCCTTAATTACACATGTTTTTCTTGGCAATAAATTGCCTATATTACAAATCAATTAATCACTCTTGGCAAACAAATTGCCTATAAAGTAAGATTAACCCCTTTTTTTTTTTAGCGACAAATCGCTTAAATCCATTTTTGGCAAAAATGCCTTAAATTAATCAATCTTTTGGCTAAAAGCCTTAAATAAAATTAATTATATTTGGGCGACATTTCGCCCAATCACACATTTTTGGCAATAAATTTGCCCTGAACCAATCTTAATATCGGCTAAAAGCCTTAAATCAACATTTTGGCGACAATCGCCCAAATCAAACATTTTTGGCAATTAAATTGCCATGAATCAATCTTTTTGGCCTAAAGCCTTAAAATCAAAAACGTTTTTGGGTCAACAAACGCCTAATCCATCAATTTTTTTGGCAAAATGAACCTAAACAAAAAATGCAAAATTAAACAAGGTGGCGACTCACACTCACGTGCATTTCTACCTTTAGTCATATGCGTAACATGCATTTACATGCATTTTGGCATTTGGGGAGGGGTTCACACTTCCATTCAAACGGAAGTACGTAGGCACGTTTGGGATTTAACCCCGAGCGGCAAGTTGAAATCACTTAAACATTCCATTGGTTCAATTACCTTGCAAAGCATTCATTTATTTTGGTTAGTTCATCAGCATGACATAGTCTCGGGATCCACCTCGGGTTCGAAGATTGTGCCTTAGGATAATTAATCTAGTAAGTAGGTTAATTAAAATTGGAGTCAACTTAGGTTTTTTCCTAGTTTACCCTAAAATAATTAAACAAGGTGGCAACTCACATATCCTCGGGTTCGCAAACTATGCCTTAAACATTGGGATAATTAATCTAGTAAGTACGTTAATTAAAATTGGAGTCAACTTAGGGTTTTTCTCTAGTTTACCCTAAAATAATTAAACAAGGTGGCGACTCACACATTCACGTGCATTTTTGCCCTTAGTCATTGTGAATACTCAAATTTTGAGGCTCGAAGAGCCAATTTTCCCGGACGCTGCGGTGGCGGCCGCCCTTAAAGGCGGCGGCAGCCGCCCTTTTTCTTTAGGAATACAAGATGAGGAAATTTTGGACTCAATATTGATACAATTTATTTAAAACATTTTAACTTGTTTGATTTATTTGCAACGATTGAGAATCCTTTTTTCAATCCATTTTTGGCATAAAAAAAATGAAATTTCAAATGAATTTCTTCTTCTCTCTGTTTCAAACTTCTGATCTGGGATTAGCAAGTTAGCGCTGATCGGCAGTCCTTGTGATTATGTCGAACGGATCAGCCAAAGCGTCCTCCCTGTTACCTGGCAAACTGTCCTAATCCTTTTGGGGATGGCCGCATGAGTAATGCGTACCGTTTGGACCCAGCGAAACTCTTTGTTTCACATGTTTGGTTAGGTATATCCATGCACTCAAGGTTCAAGGTCCTTAATAAGTCCAATTCTCTATTTGTTGTCAATAGCCTATAGAACTTATCCTTTAGGATTTATGCCACTAAATGATGTGAAATCATATCATAAATAGATTAATGGATTATGGCATTCACGACATATCATACACATTGAATAAACACAAAGAAAACACAAAACACTCTTTTGTTTTTAGTCATGCACAGTTGGACAAAGAGTCGATCCACTTCCGCTACCCTGATATAGAATACTACCCACTGTACCCTAATCCCATTACCCTTATACTTACAGGTACCTGCTGTTCGAGTGCCTATCCAAGTTCCAGTCACACCTACAGCGCTATCACCTACCTCACCAGCTTAACCAACTTCACCAGCTTCAACTTCACCAACTCCAACTGCACCAATGGCATCACTTACTGACATCCAAAACCTCATTGAACAACTGGAGGCCAGAATGAATGAGGCATTGGCTGGCCCAAAGGACTGCCCTGATAGCTTGAATTGGGTAATGGTTTAATGGAAATGGGACTATCGCTGGGGGAAGTGGACCTGCTACTCCAATCAGGGACCTGCTGCATGAACCAACAAAACCTTACCCCTTAACTGGATGAACTGCCCTCCAGAAAAAAACTTTTGCTTTCTTTTTTGAGCTGGGAAAGCTCAGAAATGAGAGAAAACTGGAACTATTGGAAAGGTTAACTACTTCCTTAAAACAACAAGGAAGTAGTGGACATGGACTCCTTGTCCTTATTTCCCGAAGCAAGACTGCCCACAAAATTCAAAATGCCCAACATGGAACAAGTTTTGATGGAACCACTTTGTCCCAAAATGCACCTGAAAATGTTATGTGGGCTGCCCTTTAACCCGTTTGGATTGAGCAGCGAGCTTCTTGGCTCAGTTTGTTTCAAACAAATCACTCATCGGTGCTGCTTTGAGTGGTTTTGTCAGCCTGGACCGGTCTAAAATGAAGACTTGGAAACATTCTGCAATGCTTTTATTATGCAATACCACTATAACATGGAGGCTGATGTTACCGTGAAGGGAACTGAAATCACTAAACAGGAAAAACAAACGAACCCTTTCCTCTTCCTTACGAGGTGGAGGGCCAAGCCGCCCAAATTGAGAGGGCCAAGGCCGCCCAAATGATTAATCGGCCTTCTGAGCAAGAACAGGTAGACATAATAATAAAGAACCTGCAGCCTGTCTACCAACATCAACTACAAACTCAGTACTTACCAACGTTTCAGTCGCTCATTGCCACTGCTACGAAAGTAGAAGATTTGATTCAAATGGGGCATTTGAAAGAAGACTCTGGGACCGCAAAGTACAAGAAACCTAGCCAAGCTAGCAAAGTCCATGAAGTGGCCAGCATCACCCCTACGAATCCTTTACGTGTGGGAAGCATAAGGAATAACAATCAATCATCGAGAAGAACATACACTGATCTTGGGATGCCAGTATTCCGAGAGGCTGTCAAAGCAAAACTTAACATTTTAAAAAAATATTTTAATATAAATAAAAATTATATTAAAAAATTATCATATAATTTTAAAAAAAATTTGATATTTAATAAATCATTCTAACTTTGAATTTAAAAATATTTGAAAATTTTTAAAATATAAAAAATAAATAATTCATATAAATGGAAATAATAATTATGAAATTTCATTGTAATTATAATTTAAATTATCTGAAAACAGTGGAAAAAAAATATAATAAAAAAAGTTTTAAATTTTTGTATAATTAAAAAAAAATTTTTTTTAATTAAAAATTATAAATAATTTATATTGTAAATTAATATTTTATTAAATAAAATGGTTTTAAATAATTTTAATCAACCTTTGGAAGCAAGGCCGCCACCCGAAACCCATTACTAAGGAACTACAGAGCTGACGAATCTGTTGAGTACCCATCAGGGGTGAAGTGGGCACAAGACTAAGCGTGCTGGATGCTAAGAACCGCATCCCAAGACCTGGTGGACATACGGTTTCAATTATTCAAGGAGTAAGCCAAACATTAGCACTAATCCCTTCTCTACTTTCTTCTCTTTTTAACCAAATCACGGGGTAAATGCTAGTATTCTCTGACCAGGGAATTGATTGATCCTTTCGAAGCTATTACTAGAAATGCAATGAAATCTGAGTTCTTGGATCTGAATGGAACCTGACTGGGAAGGGTCGAGCATAGGACCAGGAGCAGAAGACATGAATGACCTGACTGAAGAGGTCGATGCTATAACCAGGAGCGGAAGACAATATGAACCATTGGTCTTGGACAAAGTCCAAAATAAGCCTTACCAGAGGGCAGATGAGCTAAAGGAAGACTCGGTACTTTCACAATTAAAAAAGACACAAGCTAAGGTATCAATTTGGGAACTCCTGGCATCATCCTTTCCTCATTGCCAAGCTCTTTGCAAAGCTTTGAGTCAACTGCAAACATCGGTGGAAGTTAGCCCTGAAGTGCTAGTGTCCACCCTCACCCAATCAGCAAAGACGCAAAGCATCGGGTTTTCTGATGAGGACTTACCCAAAGAGGGAGGCAGTCACAATGATGCCCTTTACGTCACTGTTCAGACCAGAGATAAAACTGTGCCCATGGTTCTCATTGATAATGGGTCATCACTGAACTACCCATGGTTGTCAATTGACCTCTCAGATGGGTCAGCACTAGTCTGAACTGGTCTGGACCCACTTACCAGCTAGGCCAGCTGGGGTCATACCGGCTCTGGAGAGAGCAACAGATATTCGACATGCGGACCATATGCCCACTAAGGGTAGCCAGCTGTCTAAGGTTGGAAGAAACAGATTTCATTCCATCGGACCAGATAGTGAAAGCCTACGACAGCACCCGGAGGGAAGTAATTGGGGGTTGCTACACTAAAATTGGCAATTGGGCCAGCCATAATGGAGGTACCGTTCCAGGTAATTGATGTGTCTACCAGTTTCAACTTACTTTTGGGTCGACCATAGATACATCGTACTAAGGCAGTGCCCTCCTCCCTGCACCAAAAGGTCAAGTTTCCTTATGAGGATAAGGTTATCACTATTCAGGGGGATGATTACAGCCAGCTCAAGAAGCCAAAGGGCCAACCTCTCTTTGAGGTCAACCCGGAGAATGCCAACCTGCCCCTCTCAGGATTCTCAGGATTTTCAATATTACACTGTGCAGTTCATAGAAGGGAAGAGCGAGCCTCAACTCTCGGAGAGGTTGGAACTTATTATAGTATGGTGTTCGGCGATCTATGTTTGCGAAAGATAAGACCGTTATCAGTGAACTTTAATGCTGAAAGATTGTCCTCGTAAGCCTTACTAGTGTGCGACAAGCTGTTATCGGAGATATCTTTTTCGGGTTAACGGGATCCGGAGACACATACACACCAGGGCACTTACAGAATTCCTGGAATGTCGGTGGAAATGAAAGGAGCAGGTATTGGAAATTAAGGGTTTATGTGAGTCGTTAAACCTTCACCTGAATTGAAAAAGAGGAGATCCGTGACTGAGAGTACCAGGAGGGGAAGAAGGAAGTATACAGATTTGCGGCCTTTACCTTTTGACTTTGAATTGGTCACTTCTGCAAACCGGAGAAACAGTTCCTACTGTTGCCTTCAAGAACACTTTTGATCTCCCGACTGGGCTGATTACGAAATGCTGCCTGGGTTAGAGAAGGATACTTAGATATCTACCTGAGTCGTCTTGGAGACAAAACAAGCCATATATGAAATGCTATACTCAACAAGAACTATACGTATAGTCAACAGAAAGGATCTTACAAGTGCAAAGTTCCCGAGTCTAATTGACGAGGTTCAGTCATACAGGAAGTGCACTGGAGGGTAACCAGTAAGACTCTGCTTTGAGCCACTGTAATCAATTCCGGCCGTACGAAGGGCCTCTCACCAACTGGTACGCCGAGGAGGAGCGCGCTGCTGGATAAACCCCTCCCGAGTCAAACCTAGAGAATCTGTAATTCTATATAGTGGCCGGGTGATACTGGAGTCATGAGTCATGACCCCGATGTCTGAAATAACGAGTTCAGCACGGTCCTTTTAGTTTCCAGGGAAATTTCTCAGTCATTACTGTGTCGGGATTCTATTGAATTAACATCCCAGACTTTAAATATCTTTTAAATGTAGAAAGTTTTCCTTTTGAGAGGCACGGACTATATTCCTAATGAGTCATTAAAAGCTTTGACATATATATTGACTACCCCGTGTGGTCATACTCCTTTCAAAGCATTTCCAAGACAAATAATATTATGAAGATCAAAATAAGTGAAAATAAAAATATTGAACATTATGGAAATATCACAAATAATATTATTTGCAAACGCGAATAAAATTGAACATATGACATTTACATTGTCATCTGTATTGGTTGAAGCAGGGAAGGCACGTTTTCCAGTGTGATTTGCGTTTGAATAGTGAAGTTTGTCTCATGTGGTTTCATGTGGAAGGCAAGTGACATTCCACGGGAAATTGACCCTGCAATAAGGGTCACCCAACTCTCCAGAGATATACACCTGAGGCTAAGCAGGTAAACAGAACAGAAGAACTAAGAAAGGCTGAAACTACTTAAAGAAGGTGGTCCCTTGAAAAATCAAGGGAGGGGAAGTAGGCCAAGCAACTGGGAGAATAGAAGTTATTCCACTACGAACCTTCTCAGTTGGTCCTACTTAGGGCCGACGTTTGCTGCGGAGGCTTAGCAAAATTATTGTGTGTTCCGGTGCAAAAGTATATTAAGTGACACAAGTCAGAATGTGTGTGGATTTATCGGGATTCTGAATAAAGGCCATGTCCCGAAGGCGACGATTTCCCCCCTGCCGCATACTTCGACTTGTTGGTGGA
>NW_023591102.1:998349-1022998 GCF_014843425.1 Jatropha curcas
ATCATACCATCTTCGGGTAGCTTTCTGATGCAGTTTTGAGGAAATTCCGCGTAACACATCCTCCTCGTCATACCGGTTCATTTAGGCAACCCGGATGAACTCAGACAAATGGGACCGCGGGTCATTGTCTCCTTCAAATAAGGTGTGCTTGAAGGTCTTAGCGGAAGTAGAACTTGTGGGCTTCATGACATATTTAGCCACATGGAAATTGGTGACAGGGTCCTTCTCTTTCGAAACAGATATCCTCTCCACCTTATCTTTTAGCTCCGCTAACTGCTTAATTAGATCATTCTCAACTGGAGCAGCATTACCAGCAAAGGCTTGGTTACCCGAGGTGGGTTCTAGAATCTCCCTTTCCTCAACGGCTGATTACTTGAAGCACGAGGAACCTGATTCTGTGCCCTCTCTCGGGCAAAGGCAGCAGCTATTATCTCAGTAATAGCCCTTAGCTGGGCTGAGGAAAAGCCAGTATCATTCACATTACCGTCAGCCATCTCAAACAGATCTGAATCAAAAACCGCGACAGGCAAACTTAGACTAACCACAGGACTAACCGGAGCAGACTCGGGGATTGGGGACACTCTGACCAAATGTTGACTAGGGCGTCGGTGCCAAGCGCTCGAAGTGATTTCCCGGGATGGATCAATCTTGTCTGATAGATAAAAGGACCTGAGTTAAAGTAGGTTCTGCATGGGCATGAAGAATAAGAAAGCACCATAGGCATGAGGAATGCAGATCTAATGTGGCTAATAACACGGTTATGGAAATAAGAATCTCATGGAAATAAGATCTCGGTTTCAACGACTGGACCCAAAATTCGGTATGAATAACATGGCAATAATTTATTTCGTACTCAAATATTTCTGGCATTATCTATCGTTGACTGTCCATTTTGGAATTTACGGTCGGCTATTTTCTCTCAAATCCCTAATTTTTGCCTTAGAATGAAAGAATTTCCAAGCGGGATACTTTTTGTTATCTTTTTTTTAATATTTTTGTATCCTTACTTTTTGCCTTGGAACAGATGGTCCCAAGCAGGATCTTATTTTGATTAATTACAAATTTTGTAATCTCACGCTTACTTTTAGATAATGCGAGAAATGTGAAAATACAAAGGAATCGCAACCCCCTTATAACTCCCTTTTCTTTTCTTTTGGGTATTAATTCCACTATAAAACGAATTGCATTATGTTATTCAAAACGGATTTGAAGTCCAAGTTCTTTCCAAAATCAAGGTCAAACGTCCATACCGAAAATTAGCTCTTATTAAATGCCATGGCTGAACATTGAAAAGTATTAACGTTGATGCATGAATGTCACAGCAGTGAGGCAATTTTATAACATACAGGGAACGGGAGGTTGGGAAATGCATGCCTTCCAACCTTATCTCTCCCACAGACGAGTTCCGTTGGTATAAATTCCGAAACATCTATTTCCTAGGATGTGGTCTAATTCTCGGACAACCAGCAGGGGGTTTTGAGATTGATGATATAAACTTCGGGAAATGAATGCGGCAGAAAACAACAGGCAAAAACAGAATCAGGTGTTCCTTAGGGGAAGTGACTAAGGCTTTTTGACTACATGCATGGGCTTTAGTCCGTTAGGCTTACAAGGTCCGAGTCCCAATAAACAGGATTCTGTGAACCCCTCCCCCAAATATCAATGCATAGGAATGCATGGACTAAGGTAAAGAAATGGCACATGGATGTGTGTGAGTTCGCCACCTTGTTTAATTATTTAGGGGTTAAACTAGGAAAAAAACCCTAAGTGACTCCAATTTTTAATTAACCTAGTTACTAGATTAATTATCCCAATGTTTAAGGCACAGTCTGCGAACCCGAGGTGCGATCCCGAGGACTTATTGTCATGCTGATAAAACTAACCGATGAATGAGCGTTTTTGCAAGGTGAATGATGGATTAATGAAATGTTTAAGTTGATTTCGACTTTGCAGCCCGGGGTGAAATCCCGAATTGTTGCCTACGGTACTTCCGTTTTGAATGGAAGATCAAAGTCAAACGTTAGTTCGATAGGGCCTTCTTTGAAGGGCTTTAAAGGTGTAATGCTTGATGCCATAGTTGTGTATTGCTTTCGTGCATTTTGTTTAGGCATTTTGCCAAAAAGGTTGATTGATTTGTTGAGGCGTTCGTCGCAAAAAATGTTGGTTTTAAGGCATTTGTGCCAAAAATGGTTGTCGGGCAATTTGTCGCCAAATTTGATATTTGGGCTTATTATTGCCAAAATTGATGTTCGGGCTTATTATTGCTGAAATTGATGTTCGGGCTTATTATTGCCGAAATTGATTTTGTCTGGCGATTTATCGTCAAAATGATTGATTTTAAGGCGTTTAGCCAAAAATGGTTCATTTTAAGGCATTTTGCCAAAAATAGTTGATTTTAAGGCTTTGAGCCGAAAATGGTTGATTTTAAGGCATTTTGCCGAAATTGATCGATTTTAAGGCTTTGAGCCGAAAATGGTTCCGAAGGCTGGTTTGATTTTAAGCATTTCGGTTGATTTTAAGGCATTTTGCCGAAATTAATTCATTTAAGCGGTTTGTCGCCAAAATTGATTTTAAGGCTTTGTATCGAAAGATTGTTCGATTTTAAGCGATTTGTCGCTAAAAACGGTTAATCTCATTTATAAGCAATTTATTTGTTAAGAAAAATGATTAGATCGTAGGTAATTGATTGCCGAAATTGATTGATTAAATGTAGGCAATTTTGTTGCCAAAAAATGTGATTGAACGAGGTCGTTAGCCACAATTATTGATTAATTGGACCTTTAGGCGAAGTGTTCGAAATAAAGGCAATTACACCATAGTTATTGATTAACTAGGCATTTTAATATTGTCGGATTTAAGCTTTAATACCACAATTATTAATTAACCGGACATTTAAGCTTAATCGTGTTTAATTAAGACAGTTTATTTGTCTAAATGATGACGTGAATGCATTTATATGTAATTATTAGAGTTATTTAGAGTAAGAAGAGAAAACATGCATTTGAAGTGCTGGAAATTAAATTGATAGAGTTCCCGGTATTACCTGATTTTTTTTAATCTTCGGGAAAAGGTTCTTTTTTTTCGCGGTGCGTGCCTGCGACCGCTTCTTAGTTTCCAGGTTATTAAGCTCCTCGTTTAGGAAATATTAATTGATTTTAATTTGTTTAATTTTAGTGGCCAAATATCACAATAAAAATGCAATAAAAATTAAATTAAATGCAAAAAAAAGCGATAAAGAAATCGCAAGGAGCGTGGGAGGGAAGAAGATCGTCCGTCAACACAGACAGGGGTCACAAAATGAAGCTGAAAATGGCCTATTTATAGGCCAAAGATGGGTCCAGGGCGGCAGGTTCCGCCGGGCCGGCGGTAGGTGCCGCCGGGGACTGGTGACTGGTCCCGCCGGAGCCGCCGTGCTCGGCTGCGGTTACTTTGGCCTTTCACTCCGGAGGAGTTTTCGGGAGTTTCGAGTCTCCGAAAAATATTCCGGGACCTGTTTCGTGATCGTTGCGACATTCCGGACGTTTTAAGTACCATATTGGCATACTTTCGGTGATTTTCCAAAATCCAAAATGGCCTCCAGTCCGGCCGGAGTGTTTGCAGTCCGGCAAAACTGGCTCTTTGAGCCTGTGAGTCAAAGTTACTGTAGCAAAGTCAAACTAATTGGCATGGCACTGTTGCTGACCGGATTGTTTGCATTCTGGGAAAACTAGCTTTTTGAGCCTCAAAATTTGGGTATTCACAGTTGCCCCCCACTGGCTATCATAAAAAATGATTTATGAGAGCCAGTGGTTGTCCATAAAAAATGATTTATGAGATGCAAGTGGTTGCTCGAAGGAGCCAAATTTTTGAGGATGGGCCAGAGGCAGGAAACCCCGCCGGAATTTGATTTTTTTTTTTTTTTTTGGCCTAGGGGTTTTTTTGGGCCTAGGGGCAAAAATTGGGAAATTTTGGGCCTCAGGTCGAATCGTGAATTCTTGGGCCTATGTGTTCGAATTGTGGATTGTTGGGCCTCTGTGGTCGATTTGTCAATTTTCTGTGGGCGAATTGTGAATTTCAGGCCTCTGTGACTGAATTGTGAATTTTCGGGCCTCTGTGGCGTGAATGTGAATTGTTGGGCCTCGGTGGCCGAATTGTGAATTATGGGCCTCTGTGGCCGAATTGTGATTTTTCGGGCCTCTGTGGCCTGAGTTGTGATGTTTTGGGCCTACTTGGCCGAATTGTGAATTGTGGGCCTCTGTGGCCGAATTGTGATTTTTCGGGCCTCTGTGGCCAGAGTTGTGATTTTGGGCCTACGTGGCCGAATTGTGAATTGTGGGCCTCTGTGGCCGAATTGTGATTTTTTTTTTTTTGATGCTTCGGGCCTTTGTGGCCTGAATTGTGAAATTTCGGGCCTCTGGGGCCTGATTGTGATTCTTCGGGCCACTTTGGCCTGAATGTGAAATTTCGGGCCTCTGGGGCCGTTCGGCGCATTTTTTTCTATAAAAACTTATTTTGTTGGCTTTTTTGCTCATTCCTTCTCTTTTCTCTCTTTTCCTTCTTCTTCTCAAAGAATGAATCCCTTTTTTACTCACAACATGCACAGCTGGACTAGGAGTCTCTCCAAAGTTGAAAAGATCAACCTGGGGAGGTACGGTCTCTCTCCTATCATTACTCTTAGGGGGGTAATGATCGACTGTAACTTTTTATGGGCCTGCACCAGACTTTGGGATCCTGAGGCCCACGTTTTCCGGTTCGGGGCCATGATGGAGGAGATGTGCCCTCTTTTTGAGGAGTTCTGTGCTATCATAAGGGTGTGACCCTAATGCCCTTTAGTCAGGCATGAGGTTAAAGTTGGGTATGTTCGGTCATTTGAAAATTTATTTCAATTCAGCCGGCCACAAGCTAAGACCATGATTGTTGACGACCAGAAGGCGATTCTGCTGCCTCTGATTGATGAGTTTTCAGAGGTCCGTTCAGATGACCCGGACCGGATGAGGCTGAGAATACGGGCCTTAGTTTTTTGCTTATTGGCTGGTTTTTTGTTCAACAAGGATCTAGGTTTCGGGGATTTGCGACTTTGTCCCATGGTTCGGCAGATGGAGGATCGGCAGAGCAGATGGAGGATATGGGTTGCATAGGTGGTATTGTGCTGGCAGAAACTATCAGGAGCCTTGACAGAGCTGCTTTAGGCTTCGAGGATTGGACAGTTTCCCCTATTATTCTCCAGGTACTTCTCTTATTATCATTTTTTTTTTAGCTTGTTCCTTTATAATAGAAAGGATCCATTTTTCAGATTTGGTTAAAGGACCACCTCCAAGTGGTTGCTGCCCCTACTTTATTGCCTTATAATCCCGCCTAGCACCGTATGCGAAGGATCTTGACCACCTACCCATCCGTGGATGCATGGACCTCATGGCTGATTGAATTGGGTCCAAATGAGGTGCTGTGGTTCGTATCCTGGTATCTGAGGTGCTGTGGTTTGTATCTTGGTATGACATTACCTGCTTTATCCAGGTTAGCTTTCGCCATACTCAGGTGTACCTTTTAGGCCTTACACATCGTACCTGGTACTGCGCTTCGCGCGTTTTGAGGCAGATGGGGATAGATCAAACTATTCCGACTGTGGATGATTCTTTAGCCGATTCAGCCATCACTCCGGGAGTTAGGAGTTACCCGAGCCGTCCTTAGGGCTTGGGTTAGAGACCATTGTATGGTTAGACCTTCACCTAATCCTGATGGTATTCATCGGGCCTGGTTCATGGCCGTTGTCTGGCCGGTCGAAAGGCCAAGGAGGAACGCACGGCTGAGCGCACTTGAGGGTTGGACTCTGGCTGACGCTGATAATGAGGTTTGGACTGATGAGGAGATTGTGTTGGCTCCCCGAACAGGCGAGATTGGAGAGAGTTCAGCAGCTAGGGATGACTCGGAAGATGTTGCCCCACGGAGGCGACGGACGGGACACCTAGACTTCTTATACGGTTTTGGATTTTTTGGGTGTTTTGGCTTTGTTTTTTGACTTCTTTTTGACTTTTATTTTGGGATGGCTTTGGATTTTGGATGGTTATTTGGAATTTTGGCTTTAGATTTTTGACATGTTACGTTTCTTTTGGACTTGCGACCTTTATTATTTATTTTTCTTGGTCTCTTTTGCGCTGTCTGCTTGACTTTTGACTGTCTTGACTTTATTTGCTTTTAGATCATTTGTTCTTTTTAAGCTTTCCAAGCATCTTTCCAACTTTATTTATTCAAGCTTTTGATTTTTTGCCTAAGCCGCCCCTTTCGGGTTTTTCAACTTAGCGAGCTACCCCATCTTTTTGCCTTAAGCCAGCCCTTTTCGGAGTTATTCAACTTAGCGGGCCCCTTACTTTGGCCTAAGCCCCCTTTCGGGTTTTCGACTCTTAGCCAGTTTTTTTCTATTTTTTTCTTTTTTTTTTCTCATTTTTTTTTATTTATTTATTGGCCCAAAGAAGAAAGACTTATGGAATGATTTTCATTAATTGTTTAGGACCGTTACCCCAATGAGGGCTGCTACATATCTCCGAATACATAATTTCTTTTTTTTCCGAAAGAGAAATCAGGGTCGTAGTTGTAGGTTCATTTTACATCGATGCAATTGCCTTATACATGAAATATCTTTATTAACTGAATTCTAAATTACATGGGTTCGTGAATTCCAAACCATCCAAATCAGGTCAAGATGACGGCTTCCTGCGGACAATATTTTCTTTCAACACATAGCGTTCCAGCCCAATGAGGACAAAACTTCCCACGTGGGTTCTCATTGATTGGCTGTCTAATTTCCTTCAGTCTAATCTCTTTCAGGACCAAACAACCTTCTTCCAGTTTCCGGTCTTTGACTTTCTTATTAAAATGCCGTGCCATTCTTCTCTGGTAGACTTGAGTATGGTGGATTGCTTGCAGTCGCTTTTCGTCCATACTCAAGAGCTGCAGGTGATAATTCTTAGCCCAGTTTGCTTCGCTAATCTGGCTTTCCTGAAAAATCCTTGCCGACTGAACTTCCAGCTCAATAGGCCACACTGCTTCCATGCCATATATCAAAGAATACGAAGTTGCTCCGGTGGGTGTTCTAATTGAAGTTCTATATCCCCATAGGGCATTCGGTAACTGTTCGTGCCAAGCTTTATGCTTTTTAACTGTTTTCTGCAAAATGACTTTTATAGCCTTATTTGCTGCCTCTACAGCCCCGTTTGTTTGTGGACGATAGGGTGAGGACTTATGATGTTGAATTCTCGTTTCTTTCAACAAATTAGAAAATTCACTCTGAAAGTGATTCGCTCTGAAAGTGAGACCCATTATCTGTGATAATCTTCGGATCTTGTCAAATAGTGCTGCCTTTCTGCAACAATGTACTCAACATAGAGGCTTCAATCTTTCCTCTTTCTACCTTTCCATCTCTCTGTTTGGCCGTGCTCGATAACCAGTAAAGAATCTCCTATTACTTCGACCCTCCTTAGCGACGGACGCAAGAAGAGGCTTCCATTCCCATAGATGCACGCTTCATATTCTGCCATGTTGTTAGTGACCCGGGGAACAAATAGTCTCTTGCACATTGGTTTGACTTCGCCGTTGGGGCTTCAATTATAACAATACCATACCAGCCCCAGCTCCGTTTCTGTTGGCTGATCCATCAAAGTACAACTTCCAAGCTCCTGTTTCAACGCACAGCAAATGTTCATCAGGAAACTCTAATTCCAACGATTCATCATCTGTCACAGGATTTTCTGCTAGAAATTATGCCACAGCTCGACCTTTGACCGTCTTCTTCGTTACGAATTTCGCATCCACGCTAGACATCTGAATCAACCATTTAGACAGCCACCCCTCTAAAGTAGGCATTTTCTGCAAATACTTCAATGGATCAATTTTTGAGACAAAAGTGACCTTGAAGGAATCGAAATACGGCCTCAACTTCTTTATTGACCATACTACATCGACCACACTACTGCCATGCATGTCTTCTCAATCAAATTGTATTTCTCTTCGATAGGCAATAATTTCTTACTGATGTAGTAAATGGCTTTCTCTACCCCAGCGGCATCCGGCTGTACCAACATCGCTCCTACTCCTACATCTTCTACAAAAAGGTATAAGATCAGTGGTTCTCCTGGTCTTGGTGAACTAAGCACTGGTGGATTCATCAAGTACTTCTTTATATGGTCAAAGGCTTTCTGGCAATCCAGTCCTCATTCCACTTGACTGGCTGATTCTTCTTCAATAACTTGAAATTGGGGCACAGGTGATGGATAACCTCGAAATGAACCTGCTGATGTACTGAATTTTACCAGGAAGATTCTCACCTGATGTTCTGTTCTTGGCGGTTTCATGTCCTGAATGGCTTTTATTTTGTCGGGGTCAACCTCAATCCCATTAGGTCCTACAACAAAACCTAACAACTTTGTTACTCCGAATACACACTTTTTGGGATCAAGTCTTAAGTTGTACTGTTTGACCCATGCGAAGAACTTTTCCAGCATCTCCGTGTGTTCTTCTTGGGTTTTTATCATGATCGCCATATCATCCACATATACCTCCAAACCTTTATGGATCATATCATAAAATAATGTTGTAGCGATTCTCTGATATGTTGCCCCAACGTTCTTCAATCCGAATGGCATCACTCTATAGCAAAAAGTCCCAAAGTCAGTAGTGAAGGCAGTCTTATGCTTGTCAAGTAAGGCCATCAAGATTTGGTTGTACTCGGAGAATCTGTCCATGATAGAATAACATCCCATTCCAGCAGCACTGTCAATCAAAACATCTATGTGTGGAAGTGGAAAGCCATCTTTGGGCGAGGCTTTTAGGTCCCTGTAGTCAACACAAACTCTTATTCTCCCATCTTTGTCGACACAGACTCTTATCCTTCCATCCTTTTTGAGCACCGGGACTATTTAGCACCGGGACTATATTGGCCAACCATTCTGGATAGTGTACGACTTCTAAGAATCCTGCATCTAATTGCTTCTGGACTTCAGCTTTGATCTTTTCCTTCCATTCTGGTCTGACCCTTCTCCTTTTCTGCTTTACTGGCTTAACACTTAGATCAGTAGGAATGAAGGCTATTTCTGTCAATTCCCTGGCATTG
This sequence comes from Jatropha curcas, assembly GCF_014843425.1. The sequence continues at coordinate 1,007,432 of NW_023591102.1, forward strand.
TTCCGCGCATAACTCCAGGCAAATTACCTCTGAATTCCTTTTAATGCATTTCTTGCCAGGATCATGTCTGAGATCAAGTTTTGAATGTCATGATCGATTTCAATTATTTTAGGCATCTTCAGTGGTGCTTAAATTTAAATTTGCAAAATGAATGCAATGCATTTATGTCAAATATGCGGAGTGGTATAATCAATGCCATGAACGTGACAATCAGGAAAACAAGAAAACAAATAGTCAAAGTTCACTTTCCATTGATTGAAATAAAAGAGGGAAAACCATTTCCATATTGTTTTCTCAAAACAAGCATTCAGAAAAACAAAATACAGGTGATTAATTGCCTGCTTCAATACATTCATTACAATTATCTTTTTATTGCCGAGATCATTTGATCTTTGGATCTGCATCTCCTTCATTCTTCCTTAGGGGTAGCTTCTTTCTCGGCCTCTCCATGCGCTATCAGCTTCTCCGCTTTCCTCTCTGCCTCTTCGCATCTTCAGGCAGCTAGAATAGACTGGAGATCCGCCTTGGCCTTTGCTCTTGCAACTAACTTGGAAGCTTCATCCCCAATCCCTAAAAAAAGTTCTTCAAACTCGGATATCTTCTTCAACCAATCAGATTCAGTTGTTTGCTTCTGTCATACCCCACCATAAACTCAGTCCCATCTACTAGCTGTTTCCAAGGGACGGTCGGGGACTTGATCAGCTTCTCCTCATAATCGGTCACAGAATATCTCCAAACCGGGATAGGTCTTTCCCCTACTCTAAAATTTATCCCCCCTTCAGCTTGTGGAACAAAGAAGATCTGATTCAAGTTTTGACCCTATAACTGGAGACCGAATCTCCATACTTCTCTTTTTCCTGTTTCAGTATATTCCCATTCCCGCTTGTTCTTGCTGTCCAGATGCAGGACCGAGAGGAGGCTCAAAAATCTTCCTTGGCAATTTCCCGACCTAAACCCCAAACCTTTGTCGTACTGCCATTGCATTCTCTTCATCATCTTCCTTGAGAAAGGACTCATTCGATTCACTGCACTTTTACTCTCAGTGGTGGGCGCATCAAGTACTGCCACCTGAAATCCTAATAAGGGCGCCGCCAGTTCTAAGCCCTCTACTGTTGCTACACTCAAATCTTCTTGCGCGTTGACTGTGACCACATCTGTACCCCCACGGGATTTTCACTTTTCTGTGCAAGGTGGACGAAACTGCGCCTAAGGGATGGAGCCATGGTCTTCCTAACAAAAGAGCATAGTTGGCTAAAATGTCAAAAAATTCAAGCACAACTACGTCTACCCAGCTTTGCACGGCTCCAGTGGATATCTTTTGCTTTAAAGTTCCCTTTCGCGTTCCGACATAGTGTTATCGTAAGCCTTGACCACCATGTTTTGATGGCTTCAAGCTCTGACTCTTCGTATCTTAAACTTGGACAGCATTTCAACGGACATACGCACAGTGCTGATCCATTATCCCACCATCACATTCCGGGCATATCTCGTCCATCTGACGACAATCTGCAATAATACAGTGGCTTACAGTGGTTCCTTCCCTTCCGGTGGAAGGTCTGGAGTCAAAAAACGGTAACTTCACCGATTCTACGCTGTAACACTGTTGATCATATCAACACTCTGATCCGAGCCGGGCACCCTGATGAAGTCATGGCTTCAAGCAAATTTAGCATACAGGATGATATCAGCATGACAGGACATAAGTTCAACCAAATTGTAGCGTCTCGCTCGGTTCATTCGGGTTAACGGGTGGACCGGGAAGGGATGTTACACGGTCACCCCGCTAGGTGTCTTGTTCTGACTGCTTTCTCCAACTTCGACAGTCTTCTTTTGCCTTTTACGACCTCTTCTTCTTTCTTTTTCTCTCTTGGCTCCTCTCCGCCTTTCTTGGTCACCTTCTTCTTGGTTCCCTCAACAATAACCTCCTTTCCCTTAGCCTGCACACCGCTCTCGGGATTGTATACTCGCCCACTGTGGGTCAAGCTCTGTACACCTACTTCATTCACTTCTTCCTCACTGCTGTAGTACCATTGTTCTTCTTGGTCGGCTAAGCTCTTCTGAATAGCCAGCTGGAACTGTTCATCTTCATCCGGCACATCACCTAAACCCACCTTCACCGTGATGCTTTTCTCGATTTCAATCTTCACTGGCACCTTCTCTTCCTCATCGCTACTGCAGTCATCCCATATGTTCAACATTGGGCACATCCGCTCTTCCTATTCTGCTTCTGCCAATACCACCTCTTCTGGTAATCCACTCCCAATCGCATTGACTGATCCGCCCGATTGAGTTTTATGGGATGGATAATTGTACTGATATTGGGGAAGCGGGTTGTTCTTAGTACTTGGCTTACTCTTGTCCGAAGGCTTAGTAATCTTCCCACTGTCAATCAAGTCCTGAATATCGGGAGCTTGCTGCTTTATCTTATTGTATTATGGCATGGACCTGCACGTCGAGAGTTTCAATGAAGATAGGCTACCAAACGTCGCGATTGAGTACAAAACCTTGTCAATCAATTTATTGTTATTTTTGCTCTTATTCTTGCTTTCTACTTATTCATTATTTTTTGTTATTATTGGATTGTTAGATTTTGGGCTTGCTGGCACAAAGGTCCTTCCTATGCCTTGCTTGTTTGGCTTTTAAGGGGAACTTCTCCTCCTTCCGGCACTCTTCTATGATACTGTATTACCTCGGGGAGAGCGGATATTGCGATGGGAGCTTGGCCAGACAAGAGGAGGGTCCCACACCAATTGTCCCTAGTAAATGCTATCAAATGAGGTCTATCCAATTGGGCAGGACATTGCTACTGCTTTTAGAGGGGAGTTTAGCTGCTACAGACCAAACTAGTAGCTTTCATGCCGGGCGCTACGTGTAATTTGTATTATTATATAGACTCCAAGTCCTGATTCATGTTCCCTTCCTCTGATGGAGTTTGATCCATTTGCTGAGGCGGAAGGGAGCTAAATAGAGCTTAGGGTGCTGTCCTCGTTACAGGTAGATTTTTAATTCTTTTATTCTAATTTATTTTGGCTTTTGCCCCAGTGTTCTTTCATTCATTAACTGTAATCTTATCTTGTAGCAGCAGACATGGTAAAACATGAGGAGAGGCTCCGAGCCTAGAGCTCCAGGATATGGATATTATTATTGGGCTAATTGGCACGAGTATGGGCCAGGTTTTTCGTTTCTCTTTTATTTTGGATCGCACCAGGTCAAGCCCGCCCAGGTATGCAGAAGACGCATTTCTCGTGAGTCCACACATGGATGTCCACCGCCTGGCTGCACCTTACCTTAACCCCATGCCAAACTGTTTATTTGAGTAGCTTCTGCTCTTTTGTTTTGATATTTATTTGCTTTTTAATGTTAATGCTTTCTTCATTGTACGTTATTTGCCCCTGTATTATGTACAGTGTCCATTGAATGGAGGTCTACAACGAGGTTGCCAGCTACTGTGAAGGCAGCTCGCTTTGAAGTTGGACAGAGGTTTGAGGGCTCTCCCGATGAGCATATTATCTGTAAGTATAAACACTATAAAAAAAAAGAAGACATGCAACACATATATGCATGGTGTAATGCAAATCATTAATTTTTATGAATTGCCATGCAAAGAATTGATATCGGTGCCTCACTGCTGGTTCGGGGCTGAGGGATTCGACCATGGCGGAGTGCGAGTCCGTGGGAAAGCTGGACGTCAGCAGGTGATCATTGAAGAGACTGAGGAGTCTAATAGCAAGACTTGAAGAGACGGCCTCAAAACATTGTCTTGAGCCAGATGCCCCATCTTATTTCTGCCTTTGTTTTTTCCTTTTTCTATTTCTTTTTTGTACTCTCAAGGTCCAGCATTGGGGGAATTTTCTTGTAAAAGAATGATTATTTTATACGAGAATGCTACGAGGACAGTCCTCTTTATAAGTTTTTGGAATGATATTAGAGTATTGTGCTTCATAATTAACATTCAATGCTACTTGATTAAATCCGGAACGGAAAAAATAAAAGAACAGGATTTTCCAACTGACAGCTAGCTAGTAGCGGTTTGCAGCACTATGCTGTGGCTTGCGCCACTAGCACTGCAGTTGGCAAACTAGCTGTCAATATGTCCTTTCTTATTTTTGGCTATTAAAAAACACATAATACACATTATGCGCTACACAAAAGATCTTCTCTCTTATTCCAAAACGAAAGTTTCTTTAAAAAAACTCCTCCAAACTTTCATTTATTCTCATTTTCCACAAATCGGGACCTTAGCGGGTTGCATTTGAAGATTTATTCTACAGTTTTAGCTTGTGAGGACTGGGATTTACTGTCACTATTTCAAACTCAACAGGCTTAAGTTATTTATCAAAAACATTTCGGGTACAATTAGGATTACTGCAGTGGTTGACTAACCATTTTGATTCTTCAGACAACTTATTTCGCCACAATGACTTTCAAGATTTGTCCATTATTTTGAAGAATTCAACATTATTTCTAGCTGGAGAATAACTGTGTTTTGAAAGGAAAATTTCTACAGTGCCTCGAACTAGATATAGACCCTGCTTTTCATTGATTTTGCCTGTCTTTAGTTCTTGGCTTATGAGATACCGTTTCTTCACTTTAGAACTAATGTCGTGCCCATACGATTGCTTATTTGACCGTGTAATGAGTATGGATCGAAACAGCCCATTGCAACCCTTTTCTATTGTCTGCTTCTATACTTCTTAGTCAATAATTGCTAAATCCAGTGGCATTTGTTAGTCAAGAGTCATTTTTTATCTTGAGATTTTTAATGATTGAGCAAACAAATAAATTTAATATTCTTTGTATTTGCTAATATTTTTTATACAGAATTTTTTTTTTTTAAATATGGAAAAATTGCTAAATAAGGTAAAGTTCTTATAAATCTAAGAATCTTGAAAAACATGAAGATTATTGAAGAATTTTTTAAGTGGTTTAGTAATCTTAGGATCATTTTTGTAAGGATAGAAGAGAACATTCTTTTGTAAGCCATAAAAATATTTTTTTTCTCTTTCAAAAGGATTTTCAGAAATTACCTTTAATAAAAAAGTTCAAATCTTGATCTTTTTTTAAATTTACTTACCTAAATGAAAAAGATTTTGGCTTAATTATTTTTGTTAAACAAAATATTTGAAAAAGATTTGCATTATCTTTTATTTTCGAAAATACCTTAATAATAAAATTCAAAAAAGTTAATCTTTTTAAATTTATTCAACCCAAATGAAAAAAGATTTTGGCTTAATATTTTGGGTAACTAAATATTTGAAAGAGATTTTGCATATCTTTGTATTTTCGTAAATCATCTTTATTAAAAAGGACGGAAAGTCAAATATTTCTTCATTCTACTTTCCTAAATGAAAAGATCTTCACTCAATATTTTTGGTAACAAACATATATTAAAGATTTTCTTTATTTCTTATTTTTTAGAATGTTCAAAAAATATTCTTTTAAACTAAAGGTCATGCTTTCCTACAATGGGATCTTCATTCCCTTCTATAAAAGAACATTTCACAAGGCTATCTTGTTGAGAGTAAGAGTCTATGATCAAATGTTTTAAATCTCTCAAAGCTCTCTCTCAAAATCCCCTTATTTCTTTTCGTCTCTTTCGGCTTCAAGAAAAAATTTTAAGAGAAAACAAAATTTAATAATAACACTTTATCTGAAAGTTCTGATCTTTAAATTTGTTTCTAAACTATTTTTGTTCTCCTGTGGCTTATAGTTGGCATTTACTCTTCTATTTATATTGATTTTGTAATTATTGTAGACAGTCTTTTTAATGAAAAAAACTTTGTGAATAGCTTAGGTTGAAAAAGCTAATTGTGTAAATATAGTTATCAAGCGACCTTCTTCCTTGTGTGAGATTCTAATGTCTTAATTTGAGTTTTTGTTCCCTGCAAAAACAGAAAGGGTTGATTGTTGACTAGAACCTTTTGAAAATCTAGTGGAACAAAGGTTAGATCTAAGTGTGATCTATTTCCTTGTTATTGTTGGCTTGTCTCTTACCTTGAAAAGAGAGATAACATAGTAGAGGATCTCAAGATGAGTCTTGGAGAGTGGATTTAGGCGAGTTAACTGTCGATACCACTATAAATCTTTTGGTTTATCTTCTTTTATTTTCTGAAGTTCTGCTGATTAATTCTTTTTACAACAACTGTTTAACTCTTTAGAAATGCAAAATTGTTAATGAATTTCTTTTTCTAAACGTGAATAAGCTTTATCTTCGTGGAACATTAGAAACTCTGTATTTCTGTTTTGATTACTCCCAAGTTTAATCTGTCTTTTTTACATTTTGTGTTAATTCACAATTATGAGATTATAATCAGTTTTTCTAATCTTTGCCTTAAAGCTTTTGAAACCAAGTCTAAATGTAATAACTGTTTTTCACAAGAATCTTTTTTAAGTCAGCAATAAGCTTTGTGAAGCAGTTCTAAACGTAATAGCTATTCTTCACAGAGCCTTTCTAAAATTGCTTAAAACCTTTGTGAAGTATAGTTCTTAAATGCAATAAACTTTTCTTCATAGAGTTCATATCAATATTGGGCTTTAAGCTTTATGATAAGCAGTTCTAAATGCAATAGCTATTCTTCACAGAGACTTTTCGCATAATTTGCAACAAGCTTTGTAATTAGTTCTAGAACTTGATTAACTAACTCTTCACAAACACTTTCTATTTTCGCTGCAACTTAGAATTCTGATTTTGTTTTTGAAAAGATTAAAAAAATTTTTAAAAAAAAACCCCCAATTTCACCCCCCTCCTTGGGTTGTGGCCTTTATATACGGGACCCAACAATCTGTATCAGAGCTCTTGGCTCTTGACTTATCGGGAAAGCTTAATAGCTTAAGAGATTAAGATCACATGGCAGTCCCACTTTCCTTTTACATTCCTTAGGAAGCGTCAATCTGTTTCTAGGACCACCTCGTATACACAAAATTAAGGTCTAATTACACTAATACATTGAAAAAAAACCAGAATTGATTTATAAAATCATGTTGACATAAACAAAAATGTTAGGAGGAATGTTATTACTAGCCCTCACATTTTCCTATTGAAAAATTTAAAGAATGTGAGAGTTCGGAAGAACAGGGAAGAAGAAATTACGATCGTTGATTGGAATGAAATTTGTATAAACGCGAAAGCCATTTAATGTTCTTTCACTATGCATTAGATCCAATATAATAGCACAAAGTGCTCTGGATGTTTATTGTGATGTGCCATAATATGAATGGGCACAACTAAGCAGGTGCGGGGGTGAATGGGTTTTCTAAAAATATAAAATTTAAACTTTTTTTAAAACAAAATCAGAATTTCTATTGTAGCGGGAAATAGAATCTATTTGTGAGCAGTAAGTTATCAAAAGAAATTAGGAATTTCCTCATAAAAAGCTCAATGGAAAAATATAGAAAGACTTTGTTTTAAAAGAGCAGCTATAGATTAAGAACTTGCTTTCATAATATCTTAATTAATTTTCAAAAGCACTTTATGAAGGGAAAAGTTACTACTTTTGAAACTAACTCATTAAAGTTTAGACAATATTAAGAGTTATAGTGAGAGATAGGTATATAATATGAAAATTCAGAACTGCTTCACAGAAGTATTAAGTTAAACTTAGAAAAACTGATTAAAAACCCAATTGTGAATATACTTGAATATAGAAGAACATATTAGAAAACTTTGGTATATTCACACTGCAGAAGTCCAGAGTTCTAATGTTTCAAATTAAAGATAAAAAGTTATTTGAGTTTTGACAATTAAAACCCATTAATAACTTTTGCATAAATCTAAAAGATTAACCAGAAGTATAAAGAGAGGAATTAAAATGGTTATCAAGCAGAACTTCAGAAAATAAAAGATTAACACAATGATTTTATAGTGATTCAGGCAAAAATTTAACTCGCCTACATTCCACTCTCAAGGGGATCATTCTTGAGATCCTCCCACATAATGTTATTCTCTGTTCAAGGATAAGAGACAAAACACTAACAGTCACAGCAATAGACTAAACACCTAGATTTACCCTTTATCGCACTAGATTTTCCAAAGTTCTAGTCAACCCTTAACACCTTTCTTTTTTGCAGAGAACAGAAACTCAAGTCAAGACATTAAAATTTCACCACAAGGAAGAGGTCGCTTGAAAAAAACCTAAATTTACCATCATTAAAGGCTTTTCACCTAGCTATTATACAAAAGTTTTTCATATAAAAACTTTGTCTATAATTAGATTACAGAATCTATATAGACAAAGAGGAAATGCAAATATAGGCACAGGGAAAAATTAGAAATCAAGATTAGAAATCATTTTAAAGAACAGAACTGTTTTTCAAATAAGTTGTTATGGAAATTTTCCTTTTTCTCTAAAAAATAATTCGTGATGGCAATTAAAGATGAAAGAAATCAGGGAGGTTAAGAGGCAAGTTTGGGAGATTAAAATTTGATCAATAAGACTTTCACTTCTCAAAAACAACAAAAAACCCACTTCTTCACAAAGGAAATACGCCTTTTTTATGGAGGGACAAAAGATCCCCATTTTTAGGAAAAGTACAATCTTTAGCTTTTTAATAAGAAATTTTAGCTTTCTAAACTAGAAGATACGGGAGATCTTTTGTTGTCAAAATGTTTGAGTCAAAATCTTTTCTTTTTAAGGTAAGTGAATAAAGCAAGATTTTAGACTTTTATTAAAAAAAATAGTTTTCGAAAATAAAAGATATAAAAATATTTTTGTTTGTAAAAATTAATTAAGACAAAATCTCTTTCATTTAAGGTAGTGTATAAAACAAAAGATTCTTTAATTAAGATAAGTTTTTCGAAAATGAAAGGTATAAAAAAATCTTTTTTCAAAAAATTGTTACAAAAATGATTATTTAAGACAATATCTCTTTCAATTTAAGTAAGTGAATTTAAAGGACGAGATTTTTGACTTTCAAGGAAAACTTTTGCAAAATTGTTATTTGAGAAAGAGAGAGAAGAAATACTTGTGTTCTTCTTAATGAATATTCTTCTCCATCACAAACAAATCACCTAATATAACTAACTACTAAAATTTTTTCAATGGTCTTTTCATACCTTCAATTAATTTGGATTTGTAGGGGAATTTGTTCCTTGTTTCTTTTAAATTTCCATATTTAAAAATAAATTAAATCGGTTATAAATTAATATTAGCTAGATAAATAATTTAATTTATTTATTTTGCTTAATCATCAAAATCTGAAGATTAAAATTGGACCTTTGAGCCACAATCTCCCCCTTTTTGATTGATGACAAAAACCAATAAGTTTATCAAAATTAAAAACCATGTGCTCCTCCTAAATTTATGCATGCCGAAACAAAATTATAGTTTCAACATAACTATGATTTTATCATTAAGCAAAATTTTGAACTTATATAAAAGTTCCCCTGAATAAGTGCAGTAAAATATCTATAGGGATTAGAATAGACAAATAGTTTTAGAAATGATATTAGAAATATATTAGAATTTAAAAACTGAATTCTAAAAGCCTAATAATCAGAGCATATGATCAAAGCAAAAAGAAATAGAAACCGACATTAGAATTAAAACTAAGTCCCAAAAGTCTAACTTTGCAGAGCATACGTTAGAATAGAGGAGCTAAGTTCTAAAATCTAACTATCAAAATCATCAATATAAAACTATAAGAACCCATATTCTGTTTTTTCTGTTTATATGAAAACCAAAAAAACACAAATTTTAGAACATGATAAGCATAAGAGATTAGTACTAAAAAATTATAACATATTCCTTTTCAGGTAACTTGTAATCACCAAATCATACCCAGTGTTCTCCCCCTTTCCGTCAATTATTAAAAGAGGGTTAGTAAAAACAGAGCAAATTAAATAAAAAAAATAACAATCTAGAAAATTAAATAGAATTCAAATAACCCCACAAACTACAAACATAAATAAAGAAATCTAAAAACAAATTAATAGAAAATATTTCACAAAATTATAGTCAAAGTAGATTTAGAAGGGAGTCAAAGGGGTTTGGAATCAGTTCTAAGTCTCTTATAACTTCTAAAGGTTTGTGCAGGAGAAGTTTTAACTAGGACTCTTAGGACATTTAGAAGGAGGGATGCAAGAGGAAGCTCCTTCCAATGAACTCTATGCTTTCCCATAGATGTTGCTTTTCCACTTTTCTTAGGCTTTTTCTTGAGTAGAAGTGTAGGTTGTACCCTTTACCTTTAGAGTAGCTAGCTCTCTCATTGGCATTTTTCATCCTTTCTAAAGACTCAATGAGGGGCTGGTTGTTGTACAATCACAGCCTTACGTCTATTTGATTAACCTCATCAAGCTTCTTATTATGCTCTTCAATGAAGTTCTTTTTCCAGTTTACCCATGGCATAGCCTCTCTACTCTTTTGTGCTGTCAGAAATTCTGATTCCTTTTTAGCCTCAAACCTCAGTCTCTTTTTTTTCCTCATTTAATTCTAGCTTTCTATATCAGGCATTCACTGGCTTTCCTCAACTTCTTACTGCCTTTCCTTTTCAGGATCAACAGAATCCTTTTTCTTCTTCAGTTCCAACTTCAGCTTTCTCTTTTTCTTCTCTGCTAACTCTTTCTGATTCTATCTTCACCTCAGTTGCTGTCTCCTTTTTTTTCCTATTTCTCCTTTTTTCTTTCTTCTAATTCTTCTTTCTCACTTCCTCCGATGTCCTTTTCCTTTTGCCAATCTTCTTTTCTTCTTCTTCTTCTTTTCTTTTTTCTATTCCTTTCTTTTCCTCAGCAAATCCTTTTCTTTGCTTCTTCACCTTTCTTCATCCTTTAGTTTCAAAGATCCACTATCCAACTTTTTGGAAACGTTGTGACCCTCACTGTTATCTAATCCACTTTCAAAAAACTCAAAGGATAGAGGTAAGCCACATACCATAGGTAATTTCTTTGCGTTATTCTACATTTTATCAAAATTAATATGACACAGATCGAAGGGTTTCTTTTAATATTTATGCCACATTATTGCACAGTTCAAACTTGGGGTTACATATGTGAGTGAAACCGCTTCTTTGGATAGATAAAGTGCGCAATTTAGCTTATACAAACCACTTCATACTGTCATTTAAATTGGAGCACTCAAATTTATATTCTTGTTCTTCTATAGAACCTTTCTTAATAATTTTCTTTATTAAATTCATTTCCTTTTATACTCATCTACCCTAGAGATATCCTTTATCTTGCTACCCTAGACCAGTGTTAGGTATTCTGAAAGGATTTCACTCAAATCACCTTGGTTAAGATATCCACTTTGGTTTCACCCCTCGATTTTCACAGGACAGTGTCTCTGAACAGTGGCTTTGAGAGAGCCATAAAATTCCTTTACCAAATTCTCATAGCAAGGTTCCTTATTTAAAGATAAAAAATCCATCCATCCCTAGAACTCAAATAGTTTCCTAATTGAATTCTTTCTTTTTCCAAAGAACTTCCAATCAATAACATATGAACGGCAATAAACAGGATAAGGAGATAAAATGGCTTTACCTTCGCTATCGAAGAACCAGGAGACCCATTCCTTTGATTTCTTTCCCTTTTGATTTTTCCATTTTACTTTTTTGATTTGTCTTTCTTTGAACTTGATTTCTCAAAATGGATTTCTTCTGTCCTGATTCCTTCTGTTTCAGTACTTCTTAGATTAATCTCCTTTAAGAAGTTTGAAGTTCTTGTTCTGTTAAAGAATTAGAGGAGGAAGAAGTAGAACTAATCTAGCCAATTGGTTAGGGTTTTGAAGTAGAAGAGTTTAGGGTTTCAATTGTTGAGAAGGGAATAGAGAAGAGAAAACAGTTTTTTAATAGGAGAAGAAATGTGATAATTTAGAGAAGTTATAAAATTTAGGAAAGAAGAAACACTTAAAGAGAAGTTATAAAAAAAATTAAAGGAATAAAAAAACGGTTTTAAGGAAAGTGAAACTGACTAAAAAATTTTTAAAAATGCTGCCCAACACAAAATGAAGATAAAACACAAAAACACAATAAAAATAAATAAATGAACACACAACAAAAATAAAATAAAAGAAAATCGATTGTTTTTAATTTTGTCCAAAATAGAATTTGATGATACATTAGAATTTTGCATCAGAGAGGGCATTATTGCATTTTGTCACGCCCCATTTTTCCTGTGTTTCAATAGTAGTTTACCGGTCTGTGAATAGTACCACCAGTCTGTGAATAGTACCACCGGTCCGGAAGTTGGTATTCATTTTTGCGTCCGAAAAAATTACTATTTATTGTTTTATATTTTATTTAACCATTTTTGGAGCATGTTGCATTGGTTTTTATGGGTAGAAAGTAAGTAATGCATATTTTTGGAGAATTTAGATAATTAGTGAATAGTAATTATGGTTGTTATATTAAGTAAGGAAATTTGAGCAAATTATTTTATGGGAGGAAATTTGAGGGAATTATTTTTACGGAATAAATTAGAGAGTTTTGTGGAGATAATAATATTTTGAAGGAATTTAATTGGAGAATTGTGAACCCCCCCCAAAATAAATCACCGGGCATCATGAATGGCCATGTGACTAAAGGAAGAAATGCACGTGAGTGTGTGAGTCGACACACCTTGTTTAAATTATTTTAGGGTAAACTAGGAAAAAAAACCTAAGTGACTTCCATTTTTAATTAACCTAGTTACTAGATTAATTTATCCAATGTTTAAGGCACAGTCTGCGAACCTGAGGTGGGATCCCGAGACTATGTCATGCTGATGAACTAACCGATGGATGAAATGCTTTGCCAAAGGTGAATGATGGCATTAATGAAATGTTTGTGTGATTTTGACTTCCGCCCGGGGGTGAAATCCCGAACGTGCCTACGTACTTCCGTTGAAATGGAAAGATCAAAGCTCAACTGTGTTCCGATAGGCCCCTTCTTTGAAGGGCTTTGAATGGGTATGCTTAATGGCAATGAGTTGTGTATGCTTTTGTGCATTTGAGTGTGTATGCTTTGTGCATGAGTGTGTATGCTTGTGCTGAGTGCTGTGTATGCTTTGTGCATGGAGGTTGTATGCTTTGTGCATGAGTGTGTTATTGCTTTGTGCATGAGTGTGTGTATGCTTGTGCCAATTTTGTTTTAGGCATTTTGCCAAAAATGATTGGATTTAGCATTTGTGCAAAATGGTTTCATTTAAACGATTTTGTCGCTTAAAAAAATTGATTTTAAGGCATTTGCCAAAAAATGTCGATTTTAAGCGATTTGTCGCTAAAATGGTGAAATTTTACAGTTTTCAACCGAAAATGATTGATTTAAAGGCGTTTCGCCCAAATGGTATCGGTTTTACGACTTTTAGCCGAAAAAGGTTGATTTGTAGGCATTTTGCCAAAAAAAGTTGATTTAGGCTTTTTAGTCACAATTATTGATTAATTGGACCCTAAAGCCGATTTGTTCGAATAAGGCAGTTGAACCGTAGTTAATTAATTAAACTAGGTTTTCTTTTTAGCCAATATTTGTCGTTATTTAAGCTTAACTACCACAATTTATTAATTAATCGGCGTTTAAGCCTTTAATCAGTTTGTTTTTTATTTTAAAGCAGTTTATATTACCAAAAAATAATGGACGTGGGATGCATTTATGCAATTGTTAAGAATTTTAAGGAGTAGAAGAGAAATAATGCATGAATGTCTAACATTAAATTGCAAGAGTTTTGATTTACATACCTGATTTTTAATCGACGCACCGCCTTTCTTAACTTCCCGATTAAGCTCCTCGCTTAGGGAAATATTAAATTAACTTTTAATTTGTTTAATTTTTAATGTCCAATATCACAATAAAAATGCAATAAAAATTAATAATGCAAAAAGCGGTAAAAGAAAACGCAAGGACGCGTGAGAGGGGAGAAGGATTCGTCCGTCAAAACGGACAAGGTGTACCAAAAAAACAGCCTTGAAAATGGCCCTATTTATAGGCCATTTCGGGGTCCTGGGGCGGTGGCTGCCGCCGTGCATGGCGGTTAGCCACCGCCAGGAAAATCTGGCGGTAGCTTACCGGCCAGGCTCGGCCGGGTTAGCTTACCGCACCCTGTCGGGGGCGAGAGGCCCCGCCCGCGCAGGGCGGAGAGGCCCCGCGTGTGCCTGGCGGCAGGCCTCGCCCAGGGCGCGAGGGGGGCCATGGCCCTGTGGCGGGGCGACAGGCCTCGCTCGCGGCGGGGCGATAGGCCTCGACCCTCGCGCGGCGCGAGGAGCCTCGCCCGCGCGGGGCGAGAGGCCTCCCTCGCGCGTGCGGAGAGGTCTCGCCCGCGGCGGGGCGAGATCCTCGCCGCGCGCGGCGCGGGAGGCCTCGCCGCGCGAGGCGGAGAGGTTTCGCCCGCACGGGGCGAGGGTCTCGCCGGGCGCGCGGCGCGAGGTGCCTCGCCCGGCGCGCGGTTGCGAGGGGCCTCGCCCACGGCTGGGCGAGTGTCTCTCGCCCGCGCTGGGCGCCAGGCCCCGCCCGCGTGGGCTGAGGGCTGTCGCCCGCGCTTGGTGGGCTGGCGCCGCCGTGGCCGGTGCAGGCCACCGGCTGTTCGCTTCAGGAGCTGTTTGGGAGTTTCGGACCTCCGAAAATATTCCGGGAACCTGTTCCGCGATCTCGTAAAATTTTCATTGTAGCCACATTTCAAAATTTACTGTAGCAAAGTCAACCAACAGGATTTTTGAGCCTCAATAATTGAGGTATTCACAGTTGCCCCCACCGCGACCATAAAAAATGATTTATGGGAGTCGGTGGTTGTCCGAAACGCAAATTTGAGGTATGGGCAGGGGAGGAAACCCCGCGTTGTTTCTTTTTTTTTTTTTTTTTTTTTTTTTAAATAAATATCAAATGCATGGATTATGTGGCAAAGAGAAATGTGATTTATGATGCCAAACTTATGTTTGTGACCGGGGCCTTTGTTGGCTGCCTTTACGTCATCTCCAAGAAGCTCTCGGGGGATGGGGAGAAATCTAGTCTTTCGTAGTTCCTTCCAGACTTGCGAACTTCGTGCTCGGTTTGATGGAATTCATCTCCGGCTTGATGTTAGTGCGGAATTCCTTTACCGTCTTGGGTGCGAAATTTATTTCCGACTTGCTGTTGAGGCAAATTCAATGCCGACTTAATGCTGATTGTGGAATTCATTTTCCAATTATTTTCTTCAGGATTCCTTCCCGACTTGATTTCTCGCGGGATTGCTTCCGGCTTTTTGATGGTCTTTTGCGGGATTTCTTCCCGGCTTGATGCTCTTTGCGGGATTTTCTTCCCGGCTGATGTCTTTGCGGGATTTCTTCCCGACTAGATGTCTATGGCGGGATTCTATCCCGCATTTTGATGTTTTGATGCAGGAATTTCATTTCTGGCTTGATTGCTTCGCGGGGATTCCTTTCCCGACTGGGTTTGATGCAGAATTCATTCTGGCTTGAAATTCTTCGCGGGATAATCCTCCCGACTGGATGTCTATGCGGGATTTCCTTTCCCGATTTGATGTTTGATTGCAGAATTTCCATTTCTGGCTTGATTTCTTCGTGGAATTCCTTCCCGAAATGGGTGTTGATGCCAGAATTCATTTTTCTTGGGCTTTTGGGATTTTTCCAATTTTTTCCCCCCCCTTTTTTCCCTTTCCTTCCCTTTTTT
>NW_023591102.1:1023498-1100165 GCF_014843425.1 Jatropha curcas
CTCTGCCCTCTGTAGGTTTATTTTGAATTTATCCAAGACTAGTGGTTCATATTGTCTTCCGCTCCTGGTAATGGCATCGACCTCTTCAGTTAGGTCTTCAGATCCAGGACACAGATGTATTCATTTCTAGGAATAGTTCGACAGGCATCGATTCAGTTCCGGGCAGCCATAATAGCATTTACCCCGTGATTTGTAAGGGGTTAGTGCTAAAGTTTGGGGCTTACCTTTTGAATAATGGAACCGTGTCACCAAGGTCCTGGATACGGTTTTGAGCGGTCCCACATGCTTCGGTCTGTGCCCATACCCTGATGGTACTCACAGTATTCATCGTTTGATAATTCCCTTGGTAAAGGGGTTTGAAGTGGCCTGTGCTTTCCAAGTGCTTGATGTAGTTTGGCTTTGCAGCCCTCGGAATACCCACAAGGTATTGGACATCCTGAGATCAGTATAGTCTGCTGACTGATTGCCATTTTCTCATTTCCCACACGTAAAGGTTAGTGGGGGTGATGCTCGCACTTCGTGTTACTTTGCTAGCTTGGCTAGGTTTCTTGTACCTTGAGGTTCCTGAGTCTTCTTCAGTTGCCCCCATTTGAATCAATCCTCTACCTGTTGTAGCAGTTGCAATGGAGCCGACATGAAACGTTGTAGGTTACTGGGGTTTGTAGCTGCTGTTGGGAGGACGGGTTGCAGGTTCTTTATATATTATGTCTACCTGTTCTTGCTCAGAAGGCCGGTTAATCATCTGGGCAGCCGTTGGCTCCACCCTGTAAGGAACGAGGAAAAGGTTCATTGTTTTTCTGCTTGGGTGGTTTCTAGTTCCCTATGATAACGTCCCCACCTCACATAGATAGCGATTATTGGGAATTAAAACGCATTGCAGATGTCTTTCCCAGGTTTCATTTTAGACGGTCTAAGCTGACAAACATCTTAAAGCAGCACTCGTCAAGATTGTTGTAACAACTGAGCAAGGAGCTCGCTGCTCAATCCAAATGGTTAAGGGCCCCCACATACATTTTTCAAATGAGTTTTTAGGACAAGTGTTCCAGCGAATTTGTCCATGTGGCATTTGAATTGGTTTGGCAATCTTGCCTCAGGAACATAGGACAAGAGTCCATGTCCACCACCTCATTGTGTGTCTTTAGAGCAGTGACAACCTTTCCAGCATTCTAGTTTCTCTCTTATTTTCGAAGCTTTCCAACTCAAGAAAGCAGTTCTGGCGACATTGTCATCTAGGTTTAGAAGGCAGGGTTTATGTTCAAGCAGCAGCCCCTGATTGGAGGTGGCAAGGTCCATTCCCCCAGCGGAAGCCCCATTATCATTACCATTTTGCCCATTACCCAATTCAGTTATAAGGGCGGTCCTCTTGGGCAAGCTAGAATGCCTCATTCATTTTGGCCTCCATCTGGCCTCCAGTCTGTTTTAAGTGAGGTTGGATGTCAGTAAGTTGATGCCATTGAGGGAGGAGGTGTTGGAGTTGCAGTGAAGGTGAAGGCTTTGGGTGTAGCTGGTATTGAATCTGTTGATAGTACTGTCAGGTAGTGGCTGGCACTGATGTTGCACATTGGATTGTGGGCACCATGTAAGGATAAGGTAGGCGGGATAGATACAGGGTCTGGTGTATCAAGTAACTGATGTTAGACAACTCTTTTGTCCAACCTGTGCATTGACTAAAAAGAGTGGTTTTGTGTTTCTCTTAATGCGATGCTATGTCATTGAATGCGCACAACATCACGCCATATCTGTTTATGAATATGATTTCACATCATGGTGCATTTTACAGTCCTAAAAAGATAGGTTCTATAGGCATATGACGCAAATAGAGGAAATTTAGGCTTATAAAGGACCCTTGAACCTGAAGCATGAATAACGCTAACCACATGTTAAACAAAGAGTTTTCGCGTTGCGCGTCCAACAGTACGCATGCCCATGGGCCACCCCAAAAGGATTAGGGATGGTTTGCGCGGGAGTAAACAGGGGAGGACGCATTGGGTTCCGTCGAGTATAATCAAAAGAAGGAACCTGCCGATCAGCCGCTACTGGGCTATCCAAAGACACCAGAAATTTGAACAGAGAGAGTACGAAATTCATTGAAATTCATTTTTTTATGCAATGGAGAAAAAAGAATTCTCAATCGTTGCAAATAATCAACAAATTTAAATGTTCTTCATCAAATTTGTCAATTAAGTTCAAATTCCTCCTCAAGATTCTTAAGAAAGAACACCTGATTCGTGCTAGAGGTACCTACAAAACAAAGCATAGTTAAAATAAAAACCTAAAGAAAGGCTGTAGTTTACACAGCAATTTTAGTTCCACTTCAAATTGTAAAAAAGATTACATGTGTCCCCAGCCAGAGCGCCAAACGTGAAACCCCTCACCCCAAATATCATAGGCATATGGATGCATGTGCTAAGGCAGAAAATGCCACGTGAAATGTAGTTGGAAGTCGCCACCTTGGTAATTATTTTAGGGTAACTAGGAAAAAAAACCCAATGACTCCAATTTTTGATCTAACCTAAATGCGAGATTAATTAACCCCAATCTGTTAAGGCATGGTCTACGAACCCGAGGTTGAATCCCGAGACTAGGTCATGCTGATTATAAACAAACCAATTGATATGATGCTTTGCAGGGTTAAAAATGAAATTAATTGGATCCTGAAAAATGTTTATTGTGATTTCGACTTGTCCGCTCGGGTTAAATCCCAAATGTGCCTTACTACTTCCGTTTTGAATGAAGATCAAATCAAACAGTAAGTCGATATGCTCTTTTAAGAGGCGCTTTGGAAATGGATTGCTTAATGCGATTGAGTGTGTGTATGCTTTGTGCATTTTGTTTAGGCATTTTGCCAAAGAATATGATTGAATTTTTAGTCATTTGATGCCAAACAATGTTGATTTTATGCTTTTAGCCATTAAGATTAATTGAGGCAATTGTTGCTGAAAAATTGATGTGCATTTAGTGCGATTTTGTCGCAAAATTGATTATTTTAAGGCTTTCAGCCCGAAATAAGTTGATTTTTTTTTTTTTCAGGCCAATTAATTGCCAAAAAATGTTGTTGGGGCGATTGTCGCCAAAATTGAATTGATTTGAGGCAATCTATTTGTCAAAAGTAATTATTTGAAGGGCTTTTAGCCAAGATTTTGATTTTTAAGCGATGTCGCTAGAAGGATTAATCACTTGGTAGCAATCTGTTTGCCAAAGTGATTAATCGATTTGCAATGTAGGCCAATTTAATTTGCAAGAAAATGTGTTTTAATTAAAGCTTTTTAGCCCACAATTATAAAGAATTAATTGAGACTTTAAGCTTGGACTGTTCGAAATTTAAAAGGCCAATTTCACCATAGTTATTGATTAACTAGGCTTTTTTGGCCAATATTGTCGGAATTGTAAGCTTTAACACCACGATTAGTTGATTACCGGGCGTTTCAGCCTTAAAATTTATTTAATTGGACGCAGTTTAATTGCCCTAAAAGATGTCTAATGCACTTTATGCAGTTATAGAATTATTTAGGAGTAGGAAAGAGAAAGCATGCAATTGAAGTGGCTAAAATTAATAGCAGAGTTTAGTTTATGTACCTATTTAATCGACGACCACTTCTTAACTCCAGGTTAAGCTCATCGGTAAGTGAAAAAATTAATTTAATTTAATTTTAATGACCACTTAAACAAAGAAAGAAAGCAAAAAGCTAAACTAAATGCAGAAAAGCAGTAAAGATCACAAGAGCATAGGGGAGAAGGAGCTCCGTCAACATAGGACTGAGTGAGTTGAAACGAGGGCCTCGGGGACCAATTTATACGCGAAAAAATGGACTGTGCGGCGCCGGGCCGCTGGGTTCGAGCTCGGCCGCCGGTGGCAGACGCGGCTAGGGCCGTGCGGGGGGATCGCTGGGGTCGATGCGCCGGGGGCCGCCGTCCTCCGTTGGCCCGAGCCATCCAGGCCAGCGGCCGAAGCCGCCGTGCCTGTGGACTTTGCCTAATTTGACGGCTCCGGGGCTTTTTTGGGGAGTTCTGACCTCCAAAAATATTCCAAGAACCAGTTCCGCATCCTCGCGACAATCCCCGACGTTTCCAAGTACCATGATTGCCATATTTTCGTGTGAACTTCCAAAATTGCCTTTGGTCCGTCGGACTGTTTGTAGTTCAAGGGAAAATTGGCTCTTGAGCCTCAAAATTTGGGTTATTCACAGACTTGATTGAATTTTGAAGAAGTACAAAAAGCAAGAAGAAGAAATTTGAGCGGTTCGGTAATTACCGGAGCTTCCTACAGTGATCGTAACAGAAATGTTGGTTCATGCAGCTACAAACCAGTCAAGGAGTAATACAGTTGGGGCTGTTAATGAGAAAAGGAGAAAGGATTCACTGATCTAGAGACCTTTAAGCACAGTATGCAGATTCTGCATCAAGAATGGCCGTATTGTCAAAGTTGCCAATTAATCCATCTAGGCCTATTCAGGGTAGGTCTTGTTGACTCAAAGACTGTGAATATCATCAGTGGAAAAAGGTCCATTCTACTGTAATAGTTTCAGGCTCAAACAGATATCCAAGATTTGATAGATAGTGGAAGATCCACTAAGTCTTCGGAGCCGCAGTAAGCCCGACGCCCGAACCATTAAAGATAGGTTTGTGATGAATGTATCGACACAATCTCTGAAATCGCTGTTTTTTGTTTTTCTTTGAATGGTGTTATTGAGAACGAATTTGGATGGATCCCTTTTACTATTCAATCAATGGAAGTGAATTTTGATTAACTTGTTTCTTGTTTTCCTGAATGTTATTTAAGTGGCATTTGATATACCACACGCATATTTGACCATAAATGCAATTGCATCATTTCGCATTTAACCTAAAACACCGCCGAAGATCCCAAAAATATCGAAATTGATGTCAACTTTAAGCTTGAGTTCAGAAAGATCGTCAAGAATGTATTCAAGAGAAATTCAGAAAGTTCTTTGCTTGGAGTTATGCTTGATATTGCCGGGACTTGACAGGTCAATTTGCAGATCAATTTCATCCAATACCGATCTAAAGAATCCAAGCCACGTAAAGCCAGAAAAAAGAAGACGGGTCAGAACCAGGGGTGCAAGACAAAGATTCAAGCTGAGGTTTCAGAAGCAGCTAGATTGCAGGTTTCTTGGAGGTAGGCATTACCCTGCAGTGAGTTAGCAAAACATATCCGGTTGCTTGAGAAGATGGTGAGACTAAGAGTTTGTGACGAGAGCTACAGAAGATCTTAAACAAAAGCCTCACCCAAAGATTGAACTCCCCACTTCCATATATAGATGTTTTGATCGACAGTGCTGTAGGAATGGGGTAGTTACCCATTAAAAAATGAATGAAATATGAACAAAAAAAAATGATGAAAATAAAAAAAAAATGATGATAAAAAAAAGAAGAAGGGAATTATGGCTCGTTTCTACAGATAAGCTGCGTACATCCAAGGGGCTTTGAAAAATGGAACTTAGTGTTGGTCAGATTAGATTCACGAAGCCCCCGAATCATCCTGGAGGGAAATTCAGACCCAACTAGCATGGACCGTTTCAAAAAATTCCAGAAACGGTGGCCAAAGTGCGGTGCCGCTGAATTGGTCACTACAGAAGGGAAGCCTTTTAATCGGATCGTTAATCAAGACCAGATGAAAAGGTTCTATGTCTGAGATGATGATTTCGATCAGTTAAAAAAAGAAAAAAAAGAAAAAAAGGGCTAGGTTGAAAACCCGAAAGGGCGACCTAGGTAAGATATGAGCTCGTTAGGTTGAAAACCCATAAAGGGTGACCTAGGCAAAAGTTAGAGTTAAAAAAAAAAAAAAGAAGAAGAAAAGAAAATTTTTGAGATTAACGCATGGTGCTTAGTTTAAATGCGAAATCTATGCCATGCATTCGTGACATACTTGCGACTGGTTGCTCAATGCCATCATACTTGCGACTGGTTGCTCAATGCCATCAACCTGACTAGAAGGAGAATAGGCGAACGAGTAGTTAGAATGAACGACTATTATATTGAAGTAGTTTCTCTTTACTTCTGTATGACACTGAAAGAAGTAAGATCAATATAGAGATTGATTTTCAAATTTTTCTTCCCTTTTGTTTCGGGGGTATGATCGTTGATTACAAGACCTTCTTCTCTGCTTATCTAGTCAGCATTTGCTCATTTGTTTTGAAGATGTTTGGCTGTTGACCCTGCCTGAGTGTTGGATTCTTTTAGACAACGATCAGGAAGTCAAACGCTATTTTCTCAGTGGTTTCCTTGGAAGGATCGATAAAAAAAAAACTGAATAAAATCCCTAGCGCTTAACTAGGCTCATGCATACATAAGGGAGTGGCATATTTTATCTCTTTCTGAATGTTGCAAGTGATAAAATGGTCACCCATCTTTTTCAAAAATGTAAATCCTTTTTGTTTATGTGGTTTTTCTTAGCTTTCGTTTTATTGTCTTTTGTTAATTTGGAACAATGTTGATGGGCATTTATGGCCGTGTTAACAAAGTGGACCACTCTCGCAAGTGGGTGGGATACCTCCTTTTTCATTTCTGTGGTTTTGTTTTCTTTATGCAGGAATAAAGTGAAGTCTCAAATCAAAATGTAAATAATACTGTAAAAGAAATGTGAATAATACTGTAATGTGCTCAAAGGAGCTACAAAAAATATACAAAAAAAAGGAGAGAGCAACAGCAGTCTTCACTCGGAATAAAACCAATCAGCATACTCGGGCGTCACGATGTCATGTATCACCCCCTGACCCATGTACCAGGTGTTCCGATTTCGCCAATGATCAGCTAAGTTGGTCAGCAGACTCTGCGTCATAGGACCGCTTTCGAAGTTATGGACCCTGGGAACGCGCTGAACAACACCATACTGACGGCTGATTCTGTCTAGAAAGTAGGCCATGGAACGATCAAGACTAGCATATAGCACATAATTGAGGTTCATGCTCCCAGCAGTGACCAGTCAAATCCTCCACCAAGGGCAAGTCCACCAAATCATGGGGTGATCTCCAAAATCAAAGTGTCCTCGAGAGCGAGTGCGAAAATTGGCAGGACCATACATCGGGACTAAACGAGCTGGGACTGGAGAAATCAAGCTCAGTTTGTCTAAAGCCCAGGCTTGCAGCAACATCGGGCAACCTCAATGGTGAACATTGAAGTTGGTGACTTGAAGGACAATATCCCTAACCCAGCACATGGTCTCTCCCATGATCATCATAAAGATAGTGCGACGATACACCTGCATGTCCCGGACAACGGTCATCATAAAGATAGTGGCGACGATACAGCCTGCATGTCGCCGGACAACGTCAAGCAGTCGGAAAATCTCCAATTCTAGTCGGCGAATTTTGCATGGCATACATGTTTTTCAGCAATAGGAAACAACAGCAAGCCCGAACCCAGGAAGGGTTCGCATCCATGGACAGAACCCTATTCAGGAAAGGCTCTAAGGGAAGACCTTGATCCGGATCTATTCCACTAGGAAGATAAATAGGACATAGAGCAGCAACCTCAGTCAGATCATATCTTTGGCCCGGAGGCAAAGCTGGACTTTCATCCTGTTCAGGGTGGTGACCCATTATGGCGCACATCTCCTTATAGGTCGGAGTCACTTCATAATCTTCGAATCGAAAAACCATAGTGTTGGGGTTAAAGTGCCTTACGAGATAGTGTTGGGGTTAAAGTGCCTTACGAGCCAGGATAAGAAACCATGATCAGGCTTCAAGTCTTTGAAATATTTCAGCCAGGCTAATTGATTCATGGGATGGATCTCCCACAGGTCATTGGGAAGTGATTGAACAAAAGAGGAGACTTGATTTCTGAAAGTCATGGAGGCAGAGGCATCAGTAGAAGATCCGCCAGCTCAGGCCTAGGTAAGAGATTTAAATAAAGAGTTAGGCTAACAATCATTTGTTTTTAAATTGCAGGAAATAAAGCAGTCAAGTTTCTGGTCAGACACAGTCGCGTCACGCAACTGTAGATGCATCACGCAACTACAGTGCTGCGCCATGCAACTTATCAAGGAGCTGCGTCCCCTGGCTCGCAGCCGCATCACGGTACTGTTCTTCCAAAGAACAGCTGCGTGACACATCTGCCGAAAGGTAAGAAAAAGAAAAAAAAACCTAACATTAATCTACCCTATTTCCTGTGTTTTTCTATGAGCTTACAGGGTCTAAATGAGCCGCATTCAAGATGGCGTCACATTCCAAGGCAGCAAATAAGGTATCAAGATGCGCAAAAGAGTCAAAATCAAAGTTCAGAGACAACAGGGTAGCGCAGCTTTGAACAGCTACGTCACGCAACTGTTCACAATAGAATAGCTGCGTCACGCAACTCTCTCCTGCGTGACGCCACTGTCGACGAACAGACCGCATAAAGACCACAAATATGCATCCAAAAATCACCCAGAATAACACAGAAAGCAAGAAATTCAAGCGTAATTCACTTACCTCATTCTGGAAACTGCGCATCGCGTTGATGTTGTGTCGAATCAAAAAATCGGAGCCCGATGCCGGAAGAAATTGAAGAGGCCGTGTACCGGATGTAAAAAGAATGAAAATTAAAGGGTTATTTATAAAGGAAAAGGGTTAATGGGCCCAAGCCCACCAAGAACCCATCAAAACCCAAGTCGGCTTATTTAGGCACTTTGGAGTCGGTGTGTGGCACGTATACTTCAATAATTCCATCTACTCGCCACACAGGGGGCAAAATCATCAAGATCATCAAATACCCTCAGGTAAGTTTCCTTTCAAACACCACATCAAGAAGGGTATACCTTGAAAATTTAGGGCTAGGAAAATTTAACAAAATTTTTGCTAAAATTTCAAAATTTTTTTGCAGTGGATAAAAAATAAAGTTTTCAAGGTTTGCTTAAAAGATAATATTTTTGGGCTCGGGATGGAACCCTAGACTGGGGGCAAAAATATACTCCTTTGCCCTGATGCAAAAATTTCAAATTTCAAAGTTTATGGTTATTAATGCATGGGGGCATGTGACGCTCCAACATTTAACAAAGGCGAGATCTGTTTTCAAAAATTTCAAAGTTAAATGGTTATTAATGCATGGGGGCATGTGACGCTCCACACATTTAACAAAAGGCGGAGATCTGTTTGTACACATAAATTGCTCTTTCTTCTTGAAAAATTTTTCAGGCTAAACCCTCTGAAGCCGATTAACACTGAGCTGAGGAGGTGAACAACAAAGCCGACTATACCGTTGCTTTGGAACTCAATTCAAACCCTCCTGAAGCCGATTAACTGGAGCTGAGGAAGGTTGAACAACAAAGCCGACTATAAACCGTGGCTTTGGAACTCATTAACCCTCTGAAGCTGATTACACTTGAGCGAGGAGGTGAACAACAAAGTCGACTACACCTGTGCTTTGGAAACTCTTTTCAACACTCTCCAAGCCGATTACACTGAGCTGAGGAGGGTGAACAACAAAACCGATCTATAAACCGTGCTTTGACTCTTTTTCAAACCCTCTGAAGCCGATACACTGAGCTGAAGGAGGTGAACAACAAAGCCGACTAATACCGTGCTTTGGGACTGCTTTCAAAAACCCTCTGAAGCCGATTACACTAAGCTGAGGAGGTGAACA
This sequence comes from Jatropha curcas, assembly GCF_014843425.1. The sequence continues at coordinate 1,033,078 of NW_023591102.1, forward strand.
ATAAAGCTGACTACAACCGGAGCTTTGGACATCAAAATCAAAAACCCTCTAAAGGGCCGATTACACTGAGCTGAGAGGTGAAAACAACAAAGTCGACTACTGACACCCGAGCTTTGGACATCAAAATCAACCCTCTAAAGCCGATTACACATGAGCCTGAGGAGGTGAACAAACAAAGCAGATTAACCGAGCTTGGAGTTGTCCTGCAGATCCGAACTGGGGCCAACAAAGCCGATACACTGAGGCTTTTGGACGTGACCAAGTTCAAGCCAAGATTGAAGGCGCAATCAGTAGGCCACTTTAACATAATTGTTTTAACACAATTAATGATCAAACGTGGGGGGTGCAAACTGTTGACAGCGTGTCTTTTATGGTTGACGCGTGTCTTTATGCCCCCGCCTAATCCATTGATGATACGAGGATACAGAATAATGGGTTAATGCTATCTAGAAGTCTTTTAATCCAAAGATTTAAATTAAAAAACATTTTATGTGTCTGACTGGGTCAGAGCCGCATCATGCAGCTATGCAGCTGTGTGACGGCACTATAGCTGCGTCACGCAGCTCTGATGCAACTCAGATCTGCATGTCCTCATCTAAGAATGACGACATGCCATTTTTATGTTAAACTACACGTAGTTGGGGTACAACAAGTGAGCTGCGTCACGCGACTGACTAGATCTGTCACGCAGCTAACGGCTGCGTGACGCAACTATGCTCTGTTGCCCTACTTCTATAAATATATCTTTTTCTCACGTTTGAAGGAACTTTGAAAAACGTTTTTGAAAACCCTAAAAACACACTGTGCGGGTAGGCGGCGCATATTTTCCTCCAGAAGCTCTTTTGAGTCTCGTTTGAAGGGAAATTGCCAATTAGATATGCAATTTTAGGTGAATTAAATGATAAAAATGAGAGAAAACAAAGAGCGAACATATTAAATCCTTGGTGCCGCGGAAGCTTCTGGATGCCCTTAACCATCGTTCCGTTTATGGCGTTTAAAGCCATAAATAATATGCCTCATTTGAGATTAGGTAATTCTTCACAACTTTTGTGTGTTTTTGTTTATTGAATATTTTATTTTAGCATGTTTTAATTAGTTTAAATCTTATTAGTTGTATTCGTTCGTTTTTAGTCATTCATTCGAGGTTGTCTTAAAATATATTTAAATAAAAAACGACCTAAACAAATAATTTAAAACAGAGCTCGGACCAGAGCAGTTGCGTCACACAGCCAGTAGCTCCGTAACGGATCTGGGAGATGCGTAACGAAAATGTTCATGTCCAAAATTGTGTGTTCTTCACCCAGAACAGTTGCGTGACGCAACTACTAGATCCATAACGGATCTGGCAGATGCGTGATGGAATTGTTCATGTCCAAAAAATGTTGTTTTATGCCTAGTATTCTGTTTTCCGAATTATGAACAGCTTCGTCACGCAACTGTTCTTCAAAGAACAGCTGTGTGACGCGAATGTTCTAGGGTTCCAGAAATTATTTTTATTCTTTCGAAGAAAATAATAAATTTTGTACAAAATAAAATTTAATTTTTCCAATAAATCCGAAAATGATCAATTATGAACAGAATGCAATTTAACAATTATGAACAGAATGCAATTTAATTAAGTTTAGAATATTAAAATGTAATTATGCATGATTTTTGGTTTATGGGTTTTTGGGTTTAAATTTTAAATCGGATAGAATGTATTTTTAGGTTCGGTTTATGGCCCGCCTTTAACCATAAGGCAAGAGCGGGTCTTTTATTTATTTGATTTAACTACTTTGATTTGGATGACTTAAATGATTATTGATGCAATGATTGGATTTGATTGGAACGATTAATTGATTTTCCACATAAGAACTTGGTTCGATTCATTCGGGTTGGGTTTAAATAAATAAATAATTTGGCTTTTGGCTTTTCTAACTAAAACAAATTAGAAATCGTAGATTAAAAGAGGCCTGTTTTTCCCGCCGTCGGCTTCCAACGGGCTGGCGTACCCAATTCCCTTACTCAGAATCGCATTGATGCGCCTGACCAGTCTATGAAATAATTTGGCCTTAAACATAATTGGGTTTAAAATGGAGTTATTTTTATAAAATAAAATTGGAAACTGTCCCATTGCCGAAAAAATGGGTGGCGATTGGAAAATATTTTATGAAGACAGATTTATCGGCATCGTATCTAATAAAATGTTTTGTCACCACTGTTCAAAGCAAGATCATTTTCCATCAAAAAATAACAAGTACTCTTGCAAATTAACAAGGAAATCTAGCGGAAAGCATGCAATCACGGAAGTACCCGTCAGTCCCTTTAACCCCCAAGTACTCTTGAAGAGAGAAAAACAAACAAGGAATTTAGAACAAGAATCAGAAACTTACCTTCAAGTACTCTTGAAAACAACTCTGAAATTCTTGGCGCAATTAATCTTATAGAACTCACAAGCGTAATTACTAAGGAAGATTCGGTTCTATCCATGCAAGGATGAAGAACACGGTTGTTCTTGAAGAACAAAGAAAAATCACGTTTTTATTGATTAAAATTCAAAAAAAAAGTGGCTGCCGTGTGTAGACCCCTACCCCGAATATCATAGCATATGAATGCATGTAACTAAGGGTAGAAATGTACGTGAATGTATGAGTCGCCACCTTGTGGCCCAAATGGGCTTAATTAAATACAAGTCCAAACTAATTAATTAAAATAAGCCTGACTTAAACATTAACTAATCTAGGGTTGGCCCAACTCTGGAAAATAAGCCCAACCAACCTTGCACTAATTAATTAAGTCCACTAAAGAATTTAAACAAAGTAGGGCAAATGGGCCAGAGGCCCTACACAACCCATACTTAAGCTCATAATAAAATAACATCCTCCATACTTTGCCTAAGTATAGAATCATGTAAACTTCATCAACAGGCAGCCTCTTTGCACGCCTCAAGCACCATAACAAGCTTTGGTGCTTCTTCAAGTTCAATCAGTTCAATCTCACAATCTTTGCGATAATTATGAATCTGAAGCCTCCAATGTGATTTGTTCATTGAGCAAAATGCATTCCAATGCTGCTCATAGCTTGGTGCACGAAGCTCTTGTTGATTGGGGGGGGGGGCCCCGTAGGTAGAGGCTTATAGGATCCTTCATCTTGCTCTGGATACCGTATCATTTCCCTTCTTCCTCAAAAAAGGATTGTTCCTCAAAAATCTAAATCATAATCAAATGGAGAAAGGTCATAAAAACATTACAAGGTAGCAGACACGCCATACTCAACTTGCGTAGATCTAATCTTGTAGGCGTTATCCATTGGATCCGTCTCCAACACTTGAAAAGGCCCATCACCTCGCGGCAGCAAGCCTTCCTTTCCTTTAGGTTTGGGAATCTTTTCCTTCCTCATGTGCACCCAAACCCAATCTCCAGTTGAAAGGACCAAGCACGGCCTCCTTCCTTGTTGGCACGGTCAGCATTTAGCTTTTGTTTCTCATGTCTATATGAGCCCTGGCTTTAGCATGTATCTCCCTGACCAATTCAGCCTTTTCTTTTCACCATCTAAAGTTAGCAATTTTCACACAAAGCAAAGGAGATAAAATTCAAGTTACAGTCAAAGGATTTAAAACCATACACAAGCTCAAAAATGGACTATAACCACTTAGAAGAAATGGACTATAACCACTAGAAGAATGTATAGACCTATTATAAGTAAATTCAATGAAAGGCAAACAATCCTCCCAGGTTTTTAGATTCTTACCAACCACCGCTCTAAGCAAAGTCCCTAGAGTTCTATTGACTACCTCAGTCTGGCCATCTGTCTGGCGATGACAAGTAGTAAAGTACAGCAACTTCGTACCAAGCTTACCCCATAAAACACGCCAAAAATGAGAAAGGAACTTGGCATCACGGTCTGAGACTATGGTGCGTGGTACCCCATGCAATCTCACAACCTCCCTAAAAAACAACTCAGCAACATGGACAGCATCATCACTCTTATGGGATGCAATGAAGTGTGCCATCTTACTAAACCTTTCCACGACAACAAAAATACTATCTCTACCACGCTTTGTTCTGGGCAATCCAAGCACAAAATCCATAGAAACATTAGTCCAAGGCAAAGTAGGTACAGGTAAAGGCTTAAAGCCATTAAGGCATAGAATTAGACTTAGCTTGCATTACTGCTATGCACACACCACACAATTTCTTCGACATCTCTATGCATATGTGGCCAAAAGAAATGTTTAGCAAGTATATCATATGTCTAAGAACCCCAAAAATTGCCCCATAAGTCCCCCACAATGTGATTCTAACAGAAGGCAATCACGCATAGAACATTTTTTCTTTTTTTTCCATTTTTCTTTAATTTTACAAATTTTAAATTAATCAAAAATTTTTTTATTAATAAAATTTTTTATTTTTTTGTTATATTTTATTTTTTTTTTTTTAATTTTGAAGCAATTCACGCATAGAACATTTGGGTATACAAAGTTTATTTCCCTTAGGCACAAGTAATACAAGAACTGCACATGGGCTCATACTCTCCCTCACAAATCCTTTAGACAACAAGCCATCAACTTGGCGCTGCAACTCCTTAGTCTCCATGGGGTTGCTCCTATAAGCTGGCTTGTTAGGAATTGTAGCTCTAGGCACGAAGTCAATCTGATGTTCAATGCCTCGAGGAGGTGGCAGTCCACTAGGTTTTTCATCAGGAAATACATCAGAAAACTCCTGCAACAAAGAAACAAAACTACTGCAACAAAGAAACAAAACTAGAAGGCAAAGAAGAAGTGTCAATGTTAGTAAAATTAAGCAAAGTTTCCTTAAACCGAATCATTAAGATTGGTCTACCCTCACTAACACTGTTGCGAATCTCTCTCTCTCTTACATACATGTTTTGTTTCTTTCTTCCCTCTCTTGTTGTTTCACTCACCAATGGGCCATTCAATTATTTCTTTTCACTCTTGGCCTCTTTTTCCCTTTTTTCTTTATCTTTATTTTCTCCCTCCCCTTGAATACAATTCTGCCCCTCACTTTCTAATATCCTCTTTTGGTCCAGATAGACCTCGGGTGGTGTCAAAGGAGTTAGAACCACATGTTTACCCAAATAGGTAAGAGAGAACCGGTTGGTGTACCCATCATGCTGGACTCGCCTGTCGAATTGCCATGGGCGGCCTAGAAGAGGACCTTAAGAAGAATATATTTGCCTAACGCTAGCATTAGGTTACTACATCACCAAGTGACTCATCATCCTCTATTTAACCATTCCAATGGAGAAATTGGCACCTTCAACCTGCTTATTTACTCCTCACAAATCCCATATCATTTAGGCCATTGAAGCTTATATTGGACGCGGGTGCTGTACAATTGTCAAAACCCAATTTCTGCACATGCTCAAACTAGCTAACATTAGCTGGCAACTTCCACTATCAATAATCAAAAGGCATACCTTGTCACAGTACCAAGCATCTGTATGGAGATATTCTTCTTGTTCTAAGCTACTCCTCTTTGAACTTGGCATATGAGAACTCGCCTGGTAACTAGTAACTGTCCCATCTCAGGTTGTAAAACTTCTTCATCAAGCCTCATCATTCCATCATGCAGGTCTTCAAGTAAGGCATTGGGTTTTTCTTCATCCTCAGAATTCAGAATAGGTGTATCCATCTCTAATCACTATTACCCTCTTGTTAGGGCATTGAGAAGATATATGGCCCTTCCCAAGACACTTGAAACATTTGATGTCTCTCCTAGGAGTATTGGAGCTTGATCCTTTTGAATAAGTTGGAGCATTAGGCGTGAATACCTTAGGCACTGAATCTGCCCCCTTTTGTGCAGAGCTTTGAAACTCCTTTTTCTCCTCCTTTTTAGGCCATCTAGCACTCCAAGAGTTGCTATTGTTGTTGGCAGCCCTATATGATGTGGTGTTCTTCCCTTTTCTCTGCTTCTCTAACTTTTTCTCTTGTCTTCTCTAACTTCAATAAAGCCATATTCAGCATCTTTTCTGGACGTTTCAAGTACCATATTGGCATACTTTCGATGAACTTTCCGAACGTCCTCCGGTCCGGCCGGACTGTTTGCAGTCTGGAAAAATAGACTTTTTGAGCGTCAAAATTTGAGTATTCACACCATGCACATCTCCATATCTTTATGGTAGCCCTCCACTGATTTGGCTCCTTGGATGAGTCTATGAAGCTTCTGATGCAACTCCCTGAAATAATGAGCAGGAAGAAAACGTTTTCTCATTACCTCCTCCATATCCTCCTAATTGTTGATAGGTCATCTTCCCACTTTTCTTCGACTCTGATTAAGTTGATCCCACCAAAACAGAGCATAGTCTTGGAACTCTAAGGCTGCAATCTTCACCTTTTTCTTAGTTATACCCTGTTGCATTCAAAGAATCATCTCATTCAAAGATCATCTCAACCTTCCTCTCCCATTCCAAGTATTCGTCTACATTGTTTCGGCCTTTGAAAGGTGGCACCTTGAGTTTGATGTTACCCGAGTTACCATCTAATGGTGTATCAACCTCTTCTTCATCCTCCCCAAAGTAGGTTTCATTTCTGTAAACACGGCCTCTACCAATCCCTTTTCCTCTTCCTCTGTTGTTTCTACCTCCTCTTGCCCACAAGAGCTCTCTATGCCATTCTTCATTCTCTTCTTCATACTCTTCATGCCAAGGTTGTCTAGAGTGCTCTTTGGAAGTGGTTGCACCCCTCCTTGTGGCATCAGGTCTTTCTATTCTTTTGTTCTTGAAGTATTCTAGTCTATCATTAAAACTCTACCATAAGCCTAGTGATTCGTTCCCCATTTCCTCTCCAGAGAAGATCTAAAAGGCTTGTAGTTTTGGATCTTTCAAACTTTGAGAGGGCTGTCATTCTTACGTCTAGATGAGTTCAGACATCCTGAAAGAAAAATAGACAAAACAAAAAATCTAAAGGGAAATGGTTAGTTATCAACTCCCTTCACGTGTTCTCTCTTTTATTTGGCTTTTCACAATTATGTTGGATTATCACTCCAGCCTTTTACCACTCTTTCCACTTGATAATTGCACTTCAGAATCCCAAAGTTGCTACAATCAGAATCCCAAAGTTGCTACAAAAGTCAAGAGAAAGTTAGGAAAGCAAAGAATATAATCAAAGAATGCACAAAATCTAACAAGAAATCACAACGTTTCAAATGGCAATACAAGAATAAGAAAGGTGTATTGCTAGAATTTAATAAACTAAAGTGTAGGAACAAGCAAATAGCACTTTAGCAACGATAAGAGGCAAAGCATGGACGTGTTGGAATGGCACGGGTAGGTTTTGGACATCCAGAGGCATGCACGGGCGTGCTATGTTTGGCACGGGCGTGCTTAGACTTCCAGAGGCAAGCACGGGTTGATTAGAGAGGTAGCATGGACGTGCTTCTCCCATCCTGCAGATTCGCCTGGATTTCCAGAGGCAAGCACAGGCTGATTATAGAGGTAGCACGAGCGTGCTTCTCCCTGAATGTGCGAAATCCAAAATTTGCTAACTACTATAGCTCTTCCTATAGCTCTAATTGTTCCACACAAACAAATAATAGATTACTAGAATCAACAAATAGACAATTCTGGACAAGATGAACGAAGTCTGGACAAGATGAACGAAGTTAATTCACTACAAAGCAAAATTAACTATGGACCTAATCAATCTAATTATCAAAGCAAGTATTCAAGAAAAATTTCCCAAGAACAATATGTAACTATAGCAGTGCTAGAATATCAATTCACTTCAATGCACAATTTCAGGTTGTCACCAATCAATTCTCAAGTACTTCATACAAGCATATAGTTTACTAGCATATAATTCTCAGGTAAAACGAATAACAATTTTTTTTTTTTAAGTCCCTAACCCTAGGATAGATTGAAATCCACAACCACAGTGCTCTGATACCAGATAATACGACCCTAGCTAATAAATCCACAACCACAGTGGCTCTAATACCAGATAATACGACCCTAGCTAATTAACAAGGTACTCTGCAAATCAACTAGGAAAATCTAGCGAAAAAGGCATGCAATCATTGGAAGTAATCCGTTCATATCCCTTTATCCCCAAGTACTCTTGAAGAGAGAAAAACAAGAATTTAGAACAAGAATCAGAAAAACTTACTTCAAATGTACTCTTGAAAAACAAACTCTAAAATTCTTGCGCATTAATCTTTTAGACTTCACAAGCCTAATTACTAAGGAAGATTCGGTTCTATTCATGCAAAAGGATGAAGAACACGGTCTGTTCTTGAAGAACAAAGAAAAAAAACACTGTTGGTTTTTGATTTAATTTTCAAGGTTGGCTGTCGTGCAGCTCTTTACATCACAATAAAAATAACCTAAGCTAAAACCAATTAGCCTATAACTTAAGTTAGCCCAGGCTTAAACCTAATATTGCCCAAATGGGCTTTAATTTAAATACAGTCCAAACTAATTAATTAAAAACAAGTCTGACTTAAAACCCATTAACTAATCTTAGGGTTGCGCCCAACTCTTGGAAAAATAAGCCCAACCAACCTTACACTAATTAATTAAGTCCACCTAAAAATTTAATACAAAATAGGCAAATGGCGGCTAGAGGCCCTACACAACCCATACTTAAAGGCTCATAATAAAATTACTCCTCCATAATTTGCCCTAAGTATAGAATCATGTAAACTTCATCCAACAGGCAGGCCTCTTTGCACGCCTCAAGCACCATAACAAGCTTTGGTGCTTCTTCAAGTTCACCATAACAAGCTTTGGTGCTTCTTCAAGTTCAATCTCATATCTTGCATAATTATGATCTTGAAGCTCCAATGTGATTTGTTCTTGAGCAATTGCATTCAATGCTGCTCGTAGCTTGGTTGCACGAGCTCTTGTGATTGGCCCTGCGGGTAGAGCTATAGGATCCTTCATCTTGCTCCCTGGATCCGTATCAGACTTTGCCGGTAACGACGTGGATCGCCGGAAGTCTCCATCGTGCGATGTTGAAATTTCCGATCGCGATCTTCCTCGATTCTGGCCTCTATTTTGCAAATCAATACCACCGATAAGCTCCTCTCATCAAGAAGATGAAGTTAGAGTGCTTGGTTACTGGATTCCATGGCTGGTTGTCAGAAAATGGAGGGAAAGTAAGGGGAGGGGGCTGTCGTGCGACAGGGAGGGAAGAACGAGAGAGAGGAGAGAAAGAATGGGGCAAAAAAATAATTTTTCAATATTCTAGGATCTTCTAGAGCTTTCTGGGCCGATTTCGATTCAATTCAAACCGGTTTGGCTCAATTCAATGATTTATGAAACAATCATTTTCCGGGTCTGGGTTGGCAATAATAAAATTATTTTCCACTGAATTTCATTGGTTAGAATTATGATTAAATTTTTAAATGAATAATTTTTGAAAAAAATTTTCCGGTTCGTTTCACTAAATAATTAAGATTGTTTCATAAATGCGATATCTGAATAATTTGAATAAGTGTTTTTTCTTTACATATCTGACCTTCTAGATTTTCACATATTATATATTTTTTACATAATAATAAAATTGCATTATACTATATAAGATAAAATCAAACATACAAATTTAATTTATTATTCAACTATTAGTATAATATGATTGTAACAATATAATGTATATTATTCATAAAAAATATAAGTTAATTTAATGATGATTTTTGTAAATAGGGGGTATAAATGAGCCAAGCTGAGCTTGAACCTGCCAAGCTCGAAGCTCGGCTCGAGCTTGGCTTGAAATTCAATGAGCCTAGAAATTTTAGGCTCGAGTTCAACCTGAAAAATTTTAAGCTTAAGCTCGACCTCGGTTCGAGGCTCGAAGTTTGAGTAACCTAAAATTATATATAAGGATCAACGAGCTTTCGAGTTGAACATCAGTAGGCTCGAGCTCGATTCGAGCTGAACTTTTTCGTGTCGAGCTTGAAGAACTCGCGAGCCAATAAGCTCATTTACACTCCTATTTGTAAATTAATTATGTAAAAGTTAAAAGTAGTTCATAATAACTTAAAGAATTCACTACAAAATATGAAATTAAAGTATATCATCTATAATTCGTTATATAATAAAATATAAACAAATTTATGTTCTCTTCTTCTTGAAGTATATGGCCCAACATAATAAAATATAAAATTAAATTATATCCAATGTAAAGTTCCATTATATAGTAGGATATAATTTGTGATTTCAAATAGTAGATTGGGATATTTTTGTCTTCTGATAAAAAAAAAAAAAAAAAAAAAAATAAAAAAAAAAAAAAAAAAAAAAAAGCTTATACAACTCACCGAAAAAAAAAAAAAAAAAAAAAAGCTATACAACTCACCGAATAAGCTAAGAAAACTTAAATTTTTAAATAAGCTAATTTTTTGCTTTCATATTTACATAAACTGCTTATCTGAAAAAGACAAAATAAATAAATTTATTCCCTTTTCATCTCGATCAATAAGATAGATGTCTAATATGCTATAATAAGCTCAAACAAACACAACCTTAGAACCCTTATATTGGGATTGATGGGAAATAAGGAAAAAAAGGAGAGGAAAATAAATTTAGGGAAAATAATTATTTCGTCCTAAGGTTTTACCAAATTAATTAAATCATCACTGCATTTTTATATATTAGATATTTAGTCTCCAAAGTTTTGTTTTGTCTTATTAAATGGTCCTTCCATTAAATTTTCGTGATTTTTTTTTATAAGACAAAAATTAAAGCCACTGTCAATTATAATCTCCCTCATCTCATCAAATCTCCATCTTTACAACTATACAAACTCAAAATAATTATTTTCCATTTGCAAGTTGTGGCTCAGTTGACACTGTAGGTTGCATATGTGAGAAGAGCTCTCAGGTTCAATCCTCATTAAACACACCTGCAGGAAGGGGTGAAAAGCTCTAGATATCGATGGTTTACTCAAGATATATATATATATATATATATATATTTCCCATGTTTTGGTGATTAACTTTGTCTCTGTTTTTTTTTTTCCTTTCCTTCATTTTCCCTTTGCTTTCATTCTTTCTTTTATTTTTCTCACAATTTCCTTTGCTAGATATGGAATTTCTCTGATTTCCATAAAAGCCATGGATTTTTACAAGAATGTTACATTTTTTAGGAACAATTACAAATCAAAGCAAGCCCTTCCATTCTCTTCTTCTAGTTCTAATTTTGGGAGTTCTATAACGCCCAGTAGCCTCTTAATGATTTTTTTTATGCTCAAAATATTGTATGTGTTAATTTCCCTTCTTTTCGAGAGACTTTTTTGTACTTGTTACTCTTTACAAGGTTTATAAAAATTGAAATGTGCGGGTCCAGTTATGTATGGCACAACCCAAGAGGGGGGTGAATTGAGTTTTCTAAAAATTTGATTTTCAAAAATAAAATCAGAATTCTGTTACAGCGGATTTTAAAAACAAAATCAGAATTCTATTGCAACGGAATTAGAAAGCATTTGTGAGAGTTAGTTATCAAGTTTAGAACTTCCTCATAAAGCTTATTACAAGTATAGAAAGACTCTGCGAAGAATAATTATTGCATTTTAGAACTGCTTAACAAAGCTTTAAGCAATATTAGAAAACTGATTATTACTTATATTGTGATTTATATAGTAGGAGGACAATTAGAACTTTGTATAATCACGATATATAAATTCAGAGTTCTAATGTTCCATAGAGATAAAGCTTATTCACGTTTAAAAACAGAAATTCTTTAACAACTTTGCATTTCTAAAAAGATTAACAATTGTGTAAATAGAATATAAAGAAAACTTGATATTAATCACATTAGAACTTGATATAATCACAATACAGAAATCCAGAGTTCTAATGTTCTACAGAGATAAAGCTTATTCACGTTTAGAAACAGAAACTTATTAACAACTTTGTATTTCGAAAAAGATTAACAGTTGTGTAAACAGAATGTAATCAAGCAGAACTTCAGAAAATAAAAAAAGACAAACACAAAGATTTATAGTGGTTCAACACTAACTCACCTGCATTCACTCCCCAAGACTCATCTCGAGATCCTACACTATATTATCTCTTTTCAAGGGTAAGAGACAAACCAACTTTACAAGAATATAGATCAACACCTAGATCTAACATTTGTCCCACTAGATTTTCCAAAGGTTCTACTCAACCTCAATCCTTTCTGTTTTTGCAGAGAACAGAAACTCACATCAAGACATTAGAATCTCAAACAAGGAGAAAGTCGCTTGATAACATATTACACCATAGCTTTTTACCTAAGCTATTAAACAAAAGTTTTTCATTTAAAAACCTCTAATCTACAACAGATTACAAAAATCCATATAGTCAGAGTGTAACTGTAACATCCCAAGCCTACTGAGATATTGTCCGCTTCGGGCCCCAGACTCACACGGTTTTGTTCCTGGGCCAGAGAACCACCTCCCAGCCCAAAATGCGTCTTAGTAGCTCAAGGCTTGCCACACCTTATGTTCATCACTTCCACCTTGTGCTTAGCCGATGTGGGATTCGCCTAAGGTGTCACACAGAAAGAAATGCAATTATAAGCACAGGAAGAACAAAAAACAGATGTAGAATATAGATTTAAAGTTTAGAACTGTTCTTCAGAAATTATACACGGCATCAAGGAAGAATACATATACAAACAGATGTAGAATATAATGATTTAAAAGTTTAGAAACTGTTCTTCAGAAAATGTTGCCTATTAAAATTTTCTTTTTTCTTAAAAGAATTATTTCTTGAAAGCAAATATGCAAAGAAATAAGGGAGCGTCTCGAAGAAAGAAGCTTTTGGATAGTTTCTCATCATTATCAATGCGAGAGCTGCATTTATCTCATGGGCAAATATACCTAATCGTGTTCAGAAAATGAGAAAAAAAAAAACATCTTCCTGATGAGAGAGGGTGTGAGGACTCACGTTTTTGAGAATAGACGTCGATTCTTATAGCTTTAAGAGTAATTGAGATCTTTGGCAAATAATAAAAAGAATATATGAAATCTTTTGTAAATACTCAATTATTTTGTTGCGCAAAATATTGCAATTATAAGCACAGGAAGAACAAAAAACAGATGTAGAATATAGATTTAAAGTTTAGAACTGTTCTTCAGAAAATGTTGCTATTAAATTTTCTTTTTTCTTTAAAGAATATTTCTTGAAGCAAAAAGATGCAAAGAAATAAGGGAGTCTGAAGAGAGAGCTTTGATAGTTTTAAAACTTTTATTCAATGGACTCATACTCTTGCAAAAAACCTCACGTTTTCAAAAGAAAAAAAAAACATCTTTGATAAGAGGGGTGAGGATCACGTTTTTAGAAAACGTCGATCTTTAGCTTTAAAGAGTAATTAGACTTTTCGAAAATAAAAAGATATATGAATCTTTTGTAAATACTCAATTATTTGTTGCCAAAAATATTTTAAGTCAAAATGTTTTGCATTTAGGTAAGTAGAATTTTAAAAAATTAAAAAATTTTTTTGACTTTTTTTTAAGGTAATTTCCGAAAATAAAAGATATGTGAATCTTTTACAAATACTTAATTATTTGTTGCCAAAAATAATTAAGCCAAAATCTTTTTCATTTAGGTAAATGAAATTAAAAGAGCAAGATTTGACTTTTCTTTTTAAGGCAATTTCCAAAAATTATTTTGAGAGAGAAAAAATATATATATTTTTTGCTTATAAAAGAATATTCTCTTTATCCTACAATATATCCTAAGATACTAACCACTAAAAATCTTCAATAATCTTCATAGTCGTCAAAGAATCTTTGATTTGTAGGAACTTGCCTTATTTAGCAATTTTCATATTAAAAAATCTACATAAAATAATTTTAGCACATATAAGAAAATTAAATTTATTTCTTTTGCAAAATCATCAAAATCTCAAGAGAAAATTCACCTTTAAGCCAACAATCTCCCCCTTTTGATGATGACAAAATCAATAAATTTATCAAACATAAAATCATGTTCTCCCCCTAAATCTATGCATGTCAACACGATACAAGTTCTAAATATAACAGATTTATCATGAAGCAAGATTAGAACTTATATAAAACTCCCCTTGAATAAGTGGAATATAATATCTGTGGGAAATTAGAACAGGATACAGATTTAGAAATTGACATTAAAATTAAAACTAAGTTATAAGGTATAACAATCAGAGCATCCATTAGAATTAAAATTGAGTTCTAAGGTCTAATTAATCAGAGCATACAAAGCATATTCTATTCAAATAGAAACGAAACATTAGAACAAAAATATGACAGATTATAACATGACAAGCAAAGAGATTAAGTACTAAAATAAATATACGGTGTTTTTCTCTAAGTACTTAAGCATCAAGATTGTGTTCTCCCCCTTTTGTCATCATAAAAGAGAGTAAATCAGAGCAAAATAGAAACAAAAACAAAAATAAACAATGTAATATAAACAGAGCTAGAAAATTGTAAACAGAGTGCAATAAAACAAACTTCAAACACAAATAGAAAACAGAGCAAATAATAAAAAAAATGGTTACAAAACAAAATAAAAACTTATAATTAGAATAGCTTGTGAAGAAGTCATTGGGGTTTTGATTCAGTTCTAGTCCTTTTAGAACTTCTGAGATTCTAAGCAGGTGAGGTCTCAACTGGATTCTCAAATCTTTTAGAAGAAGGATGTAGAGGAGCTTTTCTTCCATGAACTCTATCCTTCCCAGCAGTATGCTTAACTCTTTTAGGCTTCTCAGAGGTAGGAATGTAGGGCGTAACCTTAACATTGAGAGTAGTAAGTCTTCTCTCGTTGGCATTCTTCACTTTTTCCATAGACTCAATGAGACACTGAGTGTGTGCTTCCACAGCCTTACCATGCTTGATGGCCTCATCAAGTTCCTTGTTGTGTTCTTCAATGAGATCTCTTTCCATTCTGTTCAACATTGTCTCTCTACTCTTCTATGCTGAAATGTATTCTGAAGTCCTTTTGGCTTCAGGTTCAGGCTCATTTTCCTTTTCATCACTTATTTCTAATTTCTCAGTTTCAACATCACTGGCATATTCAACATCCTTTTTAGTTGTCTTAGGTTCATTGCTTCCAAGATCCACGAAATCCTTTTTATCTTGGGGTGCTTCAGTTTTAATCTCAGCTTCCTTTCCTTTCTCTTTTTCTTGTTCTTTTTCTGGTTCTATTTCTGACTCAGTTACTTTTCTTTTTTCTTTTTCTATTTCTTCCCCTTTCTCTTTTTCTGCCTCTTCTAATCCCCCTTTTTCTTTTTCTAATCTCCTCTTTTTCTTCTTACTCTCAGCTTCTTCTTTTTCTAAACTTAATTTCTTCTTTTCTGTTCTTTCTTTCTATTTACTTATTCTTGATTCTTTTCCTTCTCTCAACATTTCTTTTTTCTAAAGCATTTCTCTCTTTTACCTTCTCTTCCTCCTACAGCTTCATCTTTCAATTTTCAAGGATGTTACTATCTAAATTTTGAAAAACATTATGCACGTTCCTATCTTTTTTCTAAATACTACGTCGCTAGAAAATCAAAAAAAGGAGTCAACAACAATACGCATTCAGGCAGCTATTATTGATTCGTCTAATACATTCTTGATTCACAAATAGCGATGACACAAACTATAAGCCCATCTTTTCAACTATGTGTTCACATTATGACATTAACTTCGAGATCGGAGACCATTCCTACCTGGCATACAAGGAACCGGAGTCCTGAATTAACATAAGTGAGAGAGCCGCTCTTAGATATGGAGTGTAGTGCCACCAACTTAATTTGTACAAATCACTTCATATTTTCATTAAGGATTAGAGCATCAATCACACTCTGTCTTTTCTACAGATTCCTCTTTCCTAGGTAGATGTTTTCTTATACCCCTCATTTCCTTCTATAAACACTCATCAACACCTATGTGGTTTCCTTCTAATTATCAGTACCCTAGACACTAATAGGGTATATGGTATTCTTGGTAAATGTTCTAGTAATTTTTCTTATAAACTCATCCTTTTTAAACTCATCAACCCTAGTGGTTTCCTTAATTTCAGTTACCCTAGACCCAATGTTTGGTATTTTGTAAATGCTGCTTAGGTCTGTGTAGGATAATACTCTAGTTTCTCCATCAATTTTCATAGAGAACATTTCTGGACCAGTGGCTTCAAGAGAGCCATAGAATTCTTTCACCACAATCTCATAGCAAGGCTTATTCACAGATAAGAACTCCATCCACCCTTGAACCTTAAACAACTCTCTAAAATTAAACTCTGGTTTTCCAAAGAACTTCCAATCAATCAGGTAAGAGTGCATAAGAGGATTTGGGGAAAAGACAGATTTACCTTTGCCGCGAGAAGTTAAAATCTTTTCTTTTGCTTTTTCTTTTCCTTTCAATTTCTCTGGTTTGCTTTTCGATTTTTCTTTTCCTGAACTTGATTCCATTACCGATTTCTTCAGTCCCGACTCTTGCTTTTCTTACTTCTTAGTTAACTTATTGAGAAGTTATAATTCTTTTTCAGTCATAGAATCAGAAGTGGAACTGAATTTGGTCATGTTTAGGTTTTTGGAACAGACAGGAGTTAAGGTTTCATTGTGAGGGAGAGATAGAGAAGAGCAAATAGTGTTTTGATAGAAGAAAGAGAAATTAATTTAGAGAAGTTATGATTTTAGGAAAGAAAGAAACAAGTTAATAGAGAAGTTATGACAGATGCGTGGGAGAGAGAAGAAAACAAAAAGAATATAATGGTTTAAAAGAAAACTCAATCGACTTAAAAAAAACTTAGCAAAATTTAAAATAAAGAACTAACACACAAAAAAGAAAAATTGCTGCTAAAAAATAAAATGAAAGTGAAATAAAATAAAAAAAGATAAATAAAATAAAATTAAAATAAATAAAAAAAACTGACTGTTTTAATTTGTCTAAAAATAGAATCTCATGTAGATGGTGACATTAGAATTCCACATCAGAACTTTATATGGCTCTTTTAGACACAAAAACGTTTTTCAAAGTCACACAGAATAGAATTTTAAAACATAACACAGAACAAGTCTTTCAATCTCAAATATAGAAAGCCAAAGTCACACACACGAACTCAGAATAATTATAAAAACATATAACACAGTAACAAGTCTTCAATCTCAAATATAGAAAGCATTTATAACCAACATGCTACACAGAGTTATAAAGTTAAAGAGTATTAGTAAACTAACATCACTCTCAGTTGATGAAACCCCCACCACCAGACAGATGTATAGAGGGGCATCTGATGTCATTATGCACCACTAGGGCAAGGCGTAAATGCACCGTGAAGTGTGAGTCGCCACCTTGTTTAATTATTTTAGGGTAAAGCTAGGATTTGCAAACTCAATACAAATTAATGACACACACCCTCAAGATGATCAATTTTAATTCAACTAGTTAGCAAATTAATTATCCCAATGGTCTAAGGCCTGTTTTGCGAACCCGAGGTGGATCCTGAGACCAATTCAATGTTGAATGAACTACACCAAAAGAATGAGAATGCTGCAAGGCGTGATTAATCGTCAGTTGAGACCGCACAACTAAAATGTTAAGTGAGTTTTTGACTTGCCGCTCGGGCTTAACAATCCAACGTGCTACGTACTATCCCGTTTCAATTTCGTAGAGATCAAACGTCCGACGAGTTCGATGTGGGCACCCCTTTTGTTAAAGGCTTTGAATGGGTTAGAGCTATAGCTAAATTAGCATGAGTGTTCTTCTAAGTGTATGCTCCAGTGCATTCTGTTATTAGGCATTTTTGCCAAGGAATTGATTAGATTTTTAGGCATATTGGATGCAAAAAGTGTTGAGTATATAGTGCTGTTATAGCCTAAAAGAATGATTAGGCAAATTTGTTTGCTCCGAGATGATTTGATTTGTTTGCGTGTGTGCTCCGCCAAACAGAATTGATCGATTTTTAAGGCTTTCTAAAGCCAAAGCATTGATTAATTTTAAGGCGATCTTGAAAGCTTTATGAGAGATTTAAGCGATTCCTGTCCGAGCTTAAAATTGGATATTAGTCTAAATTTACTACGGCAATTTGTTTTGCCAAGAAAATTTGATTCAGCTGAATTCAATATAAGGCAATTTGAATTCCCAAGAAAAGAACCGTGTTTAATGAAGGCTAATATAGCCACAATCTATTGCATTAAATTGGACTTCAAGCCGGATTATGTTCGAATCAACAGCAATTTTCACCATAGTTTGATTTAAACTAGTGCCTCCTTTAAGGTTCCAAAATATCTCGTCGATATTAAAGTCTTACACATCCACCGATTATGGGTGAGTACACAAGAAGCCATAATAGCTTAACTTATCATTTAAATTGCACTGAACAAATTTATTGGCCTAAATTGATGACGTGGTGAAAGTAGCATTTTGCTAGTTGTGGGAGTTTGGAGTAGAAGAGAAAATTTATGCCAATAGGAAGTGCTTCAAATTTTATAACGCACAAGGTCTAGTCTTTGAGCCTGTGAGTCCCAAGTCGTGCGCCACTTCTAGTTCATTATAGGTATCTGCAATAGCTCTTTAACCAGATTATTAGCTCACATCGTTCAGGGGAATAATATTAATTAATTCAACTTTAGTGACCAATTAACAAAGCAAGAAAGCAATAAAGCTAAATCAAAATGCAGAAAAGCAGTAAAGAATCAAGAATCGCAAGGAGCGTAGGGGAGAAGGAGCGCCCGTCAACACAGACTCAGTGAGTTGAAATGAAGACATTGGGGCCAATTTATAGGCAAAAAACGGACTATTCGGTGGCCTAGGCCACTGGGCTCGGCGGCCTAGGCCGCCGGAGGCTAGCGGCCAATCCGGCGGCCTGAGTCGCCGGCGCCGGCGACCGGAGCCGCCGTGGATGGCGGCCCAAGCTGCCGGGGCAGGCGGCCAAAGTCGCCGTGTCCGGTGGCATGAGCCACCGAGGCCGGCAGGTTTGCTAATTTCTCATTCCGGAGGCTTTTTCGGGAGTTTCGGGCCTCCAAAAAATATTCCGGGACCAGTTCCGTGATCCTCGTAATTTTTCGGACGTTTTAAGTACCATATTGGCATACTCTTCGGGAGATTTCGATCCTTCCAAAAAATTATGTCGGGAGCAGGTTACGCGATCCCTGCGATCTCTCCGACCGACGTCTTAAGTACATATTGGCATACTTCCGGTAAATTTCAAATGGCCTCTCGGTAAATTTCCAAAATGGCCTCTGGTCCGGCCGGACTGTTTGCAGTCCGGAAAAACTGGCTTTTTGAGCCTCAAAATTTGAGTATTCACACCAATTCTCTTCTAATTAAGCAGAATTGGCTTTCATTTAAAGGTTTAGTAAAAATATCTGCTAATTGCTTTTCTGTAGGAAGAACTCGATCACTATATCACCTTTTTTAGCACGATGATGTATGAAGTGATGTCTGAGTTTTATATGTTTAGTTCTAGAGTGCTAGACTAGATTCTTAGATAAGTTGACAGCGCTTATGTTGTCACATTTGATTGGAACTGTTTCTAATTTCAGACCATAGTATGTCAATTGTTGTTTGATCCACAGAACTTATGCAACGCAACTTCCAGCAGCAATATATTCTACTTCTGCAGTCGAGAGAGCAACAGAAGTCTGTTTCTTACTAAACCATGATACAAGAGCGCTACCTAGAAAATGGCAAGTTCCAGACGTGCTCTTTCTATCTATTCTACTTCCTGCAAAATCAGAATTACTTTACCCAACAAGATCAAATGTATCATCTTTAGAATACCACAGACCCAAATTAGAAGTGCGAGACAGATTCAGAACGCTGCTCTCAATCAATATCCATATCTGATTACCTCTGCTAAAATCAGAATTACTTCTACGCTCACACAAGATCAAATGTAAATCAACTTCTACGAATACGACAACTGACCCAAATTAGAAAGTTCCATAAAGGTATTTTAGAAATCTCTTTTACAGGTAATCCACACCAGAGGAGACACGCATCTGTGACATATTGAATCTAAGGCAAAACAGGACACTAAATGTTGGAGTGTCAGGGCTCTGCTTCTATAGTATATATCACGTAATCACAGAACAATTCATCACTTCTAATACAAGTCTCAATATTGCAGCATCGCTTTACAATTTTTCATCTTTTTCACTTGATGTTTGCGAATGGAGATCTTCATTTTGGAGGTAGTAAAATACTACATACCTTGGCACTCTCCTCCCATTTTGCTACCTATTACAATTCCGTCATTCCATTTGAGGCTTGGGTTAAGGTAGAAGATATCCAGTTCGTCAATTGTTGATTTGAGAGTCTAAGGAAGGATAGCATTAAATTTCTTCTCCATCCATACTCGACTTCAAACTCACACTCCTCCATAATCTTCGAGAAAAGTTCCTTGAGTTAGCGTCGAAGGTATTAATAGAATCCAAAGATTAGGAGCACTCGTCACTCAAATAAAATTTAGCAAACATAAATATTCAGGTCTTTATTCTTAATAAATAGTGTAGTAACCACCTTTCCCTCTAGAAAAAAGGCCAGATTTATCTAATAAAAAAACCCTTACTTAATCTTTCACACCCAACTCTAGGAGATTGCTCGTTACATCCATGTATCAGAGATGAGGCTAGTACCATCATGATCTGTTAAAAACGGTGATTGGTGCGCTTTTATTCATATAGACTTCAGAGGACCACGGGATATTACTGTCTGTCCCGCGTAACATCGTACCACATTCTTCAAATTTAGGCAAAGCATACAAATAGTCAAGCATTAATAAAGATCAATTTGGGTTCACAATCCATTTGATCTTGCAAGGAGGACAATTGCAAGTTAAAATTTCATACCGATACCAAAGCAAATAGCACACACACGCCAATACTACTATGTATGGCGCCTATTTCCAGTATGCTGAGAAACGGCTAGGAAAGACGACAATAGTTTTAAATCACTCATCTCACAATACGATGTCCACTAAAAGCACTTTTCACATCCATTTGATACAACATGAAGTTTTTAAAACAAGCAAATGCACAAAGCATTCTAATGGCCTCAAGTTTAGCAACTGGAGCAAAGTTCTCATCAAAATCGATTCCCCCTTCTTAGTTGTAACCTTGAGCCACTAACCTTGCTTTGTTTCTCACAACATTACCTTGTTCATCAAGCTTATTTCTAAATGCCCATTTTGTTCCAATAACAGAATGGTTTTTAGATTTAGAAACAAGTTTCCTAACTTGGTTTATCTTAAACTGATGTAGTTGTTCTTGCATAACAAGAATCCAACTTTCATCATTTTGAGAATCTTCTAAATTCTTAGATTCTAATTGAGAAACTAAAGCAACATTACCAAAATATCTCTTAAGTTCAGCTCTAGTCATCATCCTTTCTGAAGGGTTGTAAAATGATGTCCTCTTGAGGATGATACTTGTGGAATTACCACTCTTTTGGTAATTCAAAATTCTTATTTTCTGTTTTTGGCATTTGACTTTCAGTTGCAATCTAATCTTCACGTTCATTTTCTAATCAGCCTGATTATCAACATTCTGCTCACTTCTAGCTGTTCTAGTTGTTCGACTATTCATTCTGCTTTTCTTCATTGAAATCTACAATACCATCATTTTCTAAAATTTTAAAAGTAGAATCAGATTCATCAAAAACAACATGGATAGATTCTTCTACAACTAGAGTTTTTTTATTAAACACCCTATATGCTTTACTATTACTAGAATAGAGTTTTTTTATTTTAAACACACCTATATGGCCTTTACTTTATTATTTAGAATATTCCCTAGAAAAGTTCCTTCATTTTTAAGATTTAGCATCAATATTTAGCAAGATGATTTTTCTGTGTTATCTAGATAAAACATTTTACACCAAAATATGTTTAAAGTTAACCAATGTTTGGCTTTCTTCACCTTTGATAGCTCATATGGAGTCTTTTTTCATTTAGATTCTTACCAAAGCCCTATTTAGACATATAACAGGGTGGTGTTAACAAGGCTATACTTGCCCAAAAAATTACTTGCGTAACTTAGAATTCACTCAGCATGGTTTCTAGGCCATTCCTAAAGTGGTTCCTTATTCATTTCCTAAAGTGTTCTATTCTTGCGTTCCACTACTCCATTCTGTTGGGTAGGTTCTAAGAAGTTATGGAAGATTCCTGATTCTTTGCAAAAAGCATCAAATTTCTGATTATCAAATTCTCTTCCATGGTCACTTCTAATCGCATAGATGCTATATCCTTTCTCATTCTATATTCTCTTACAAAGATGAAAAAACACGTCATATGACTCATCCTTATTTCTAAGGAAGAGTGTCTAGGTGAATCTAGAGTAATCATCAATAATAACAAGTGCATATGATTTACCTCCAAGACTAGAATGAGTAACAGGTCCAAATAAATCAAGGTGCAGCAATTCTAAAGGTCTAGAAGTAGAAATCATGCCCTTAAATTTGAAAGATGTTCTGGTTTGTTTGCCTAATTGACAAGCAGCTACAAATGCTTGCTTCAGCTTTTCTTTCTTTAACTTCTTTTTCAGCTTAGGACAGTTAGGCTTGATATGACCGGGCTTGTTGCACTCATAATTTTTTTGACCGGGCTTGTTGCACTCACTAACAGACCACTCTCAGGTGAAGGTTCTTTTCTTAGGCAAAGTTGCTATTTTTAGATGACAAAGTTCTTTTTGATAAACTTTTTCTGTTGGCCTTCCACCTTTCTTTTTTCTTATCGTTCTACAGACACAAGAAGATTTCATCTCTTTCTAAAAAAACAAGGAGGCTCCCATCAATCAAATCATAGGTTTACTGATAGTTCCTATAGAATTCCCAATTTTAGGTAGAATTCTTAAAGATTTATCATTAACATTTCTTAACAAGCTCATCTTCTGAAATTTTCTTTCCAAGATTTCTCGAAGGATTAACTATATTTGTGAATCTAGAATTTAGTTCAGCTATAGTCTCTCCTTCTTTCATACTAAACATTCTATATTCTCTCCAAAGGATATTGATTTTGGATTCTTTCCACTCGGTCAGTACCCTCATAGGTAACTCTGAGTTTTTCTGAGACTTCCGTTGCAGACTTACATCTAGAGACTTTTTTATATTCTGTTAGATCTAATGCACAGTAAATAATATTGATGGCTTTTGCATTTATAGATATGTCATTCCAATCAGCATTGGTAGACTTTTCTTTTATCTTTCGAACTCTTATATTTTCTACAGTTTTCATAAGGATGCGAGCACCAGTAATTTCTTTTATCTTTCGAACTCTTATATTTTCTACAGTTTTCATAAGGATGCGAGCACCAGTAATAATGCTCCTCCAGCAGTTTATATCAACTGATTTTATAAAGTTATTCATTTTAGTTTTCCAATAAGAGTAATTAGAACAATTGAGCAAAGGTGGTCTAGAAATAGATTGACCTTCTAAAGAAGCAAGAGAAGTAGGGCCGTCACGGGATCTTTTCTCTTAAGCCGTTAAGCTTCGGTAAGTCAAGAGCTAATGCCGTGATACCAGATTGTGGGTCCCGTTTATGTATGGCACAACCCAAGAGGGGGGGTGAATTGGATTTTCCGAAAATTTGACTTTTAAAAATAAAATCAAAATTCTGTTGCAACGAAATTAGAGAGCATTTGTGAGAATTAGTTATCAAGTTTATAACTTTCTCACAAAGCTTATTGCAAGTTTAGAAAGACTCTGCGAAAAACAGTTATTGGATTTAAAACTGCTTTACAAAGCTTAAGCAAATTTAGAAAGACTCTGTGAAAAATAGTTATCACATTTAGAACTACTTCATAAAGCTTTTTAAAGGTTTAGAAAGACTCTATGAAGAACAGTTATTGCATTTAGAACTGCTTCACAAAGCTTAAGCAAAATTAAAAAACTGATTACTCATATTGTGATTTATACTGAATGTAGAAGGACAGTTTAGAACTGAGTATAATCACAATACAGAAATCCAGAGTTCTAATGTTCCACAGAGATAAAGCTTATTTACGTTTAGAAACATAAACTTATTAACAACTTTGCATTTCTAAAAACAACTTTGCATGTTCTAAAAGATCTAAACAATTGGCTAAATAGAATATAACAACCAGCAACTTTTCAGACAAATAAAAGAAGATAAACACAAAGATTATATAGGTTCTAGCACCTCAAGTCGCCTACATCCACTCCCCAAGACTCATCTTTGGTAGATTCCCCCACTACTGTTATCTCTTCAAGCGATAAGAGACAAACTCAACTTTACAAGGAAAATAGCATCAAATACCTTAGATTAAACCTTTGTCCACCTTAGATCACCTTTCCAATGGTTCTCAGTCAACCTCAAATCCTTTTTATGTTTTTGCAATTGAGTAACGAGAAAACTCACATCAAAACATTAGAATCTTCACCACAAGAGCAAGGTTCTGCCTTGATAACTTATACACTATAGCTTTAATCCTAAAAGCCTATTACACAAAACTCGTCTTTTCATTTTTTAAAAACCATCTTAACTCTATCAATACAGCATTACAATAATCTATATAGACACGAGAGAAATTCAATCATAAGCACAGAGCGAACATAAAATTAGATTTAGAAAACAGATTCTACAGTTTAGAAACTGTTCTTCAAGAAGATAATGTGTTTATCTAAATTTTCAAAACATTAGAATCTCACACAAGGAGAAGGTCGCTTGATAACCTTTTACACTATAGCTTTTTACCTAAGCTATTACACAAAAGTTTTTCATTTAAAAACCTCTAATCTACAATAGATTACAATAATCTATATAGACAGAGAGAAATTCAATCATAAGCACAGGAAGAACATAAAATAGATTTAGAAAACAGATCTAAAGTTTAGAACTGTTCTTCAGAAAATGTTGTTATTAAATTTTGTTTTCTCTTTAAAGAATATTTCTTGAAGCAAAAAAGATGAAAAGAAATAAGGGGGTTTGAAGAGATAGTTTTGAGAGATTTAAAACTTTTATTCAATGGACTCTTTTGCAAAAAACCTCACATTTTCAAAAGAAGAAAAACGTCTTTTATAAGAGGTTGAGGATCACGTTTTTTGAAAACGTTGATCTTTAGCTTTAATGAGTATTTAGACTTTTTAAAAATAAAAATATATATGAATCTTTTATAATTACTCAATTATTTATTGCCAAAAATATTTAAGTCAAAATCTTTTTCATTTAGGTAAGTAAAATTAAAAAAAAAATTGACATTTTTTTAAGGTAATTTCCGAAAATAAAATATATGTGAATCTTGTAATACTTAAGTATTTGTTGCCAAAAATAATTAAGCCAAAATCTTTTTCATTTAGGTAGGTGAAATTAAAAGAGCAAGATTTGACTTTTCTTTTTAATGCAATTTCCGAAAATTATTTTGAGAGAAAATATTTTTGTGCTGATAAAATAATATTCTCTCTATCCTACAATATATCCTAAGATACTAACCACTAAAAATCTTCAATAATCTTCATGGTCTTCTAAGAATCTTGGATTTGTAGGAACTTGTTTTATTTAACAATTTCCATATTAAAAAATCTATAAAAAATAATTTTAGCATATACAAGAATATTAAATTTATTTGTTTTACAAAATGATCAAAATCTCATGATAAAATTGACTCTAGAGCCAACAAAATGTTTGCTATAAATATGCCTTCAAAAAATTTCATCTCAGTGTACCTTCAAGAAATTTGTTGCCCTTAATTATGAGATCAAAGAGTTTGAGATCAGTGATCGGTGCTGTTGATTGAAGGTTCGGAGATGGAGGAGGAGAAATAGAATCAAAGAGAAATTTTCTTGTGTACTGTTCTTATACAAAGTATAGCGGTATGCTTCAACATCCATTACGACATCGTATAATTGTGTGGTGCTCTTTTTCTTTCTTTCCACTGTCAATTTTGAAGCTTTGTTTTCATTTTATGAAGTAATTAATTGATTTTGGGTCTTTTATCTCCACTGCATAATGACCCATTGGTATCCCACGTACACCATATTATCTCATGGTCCCATCAGATTCACTCAGTGATGAAGCCAAATTTTTTTCATAGGGAGTGAAATTATGTTTAAGATTTCATATGAAAAATAAGAAATAAACCTGATTAAAAAAAATACTTAAAATTAGCATAAATACATAAATAAATATATCTTACATATGGTAAAAAAAATTTCATGAAAATAGTATAAATGACAATAAAGTAACAAAGATATTTAATACATACTATAATTTTTAATACGAAAAAATAATTTCCTAAAGTTTATATATTATAAATTGCAATGAAAATAACTATTAGCATTTAAAATTTTAAATATGTTATTTTAATTCTAAAATTCGATTAATTTAATTTCATATTATTTTAAAAAAAAAATATTAAAATAGAATTATGAATTATAATATTAAATTTATCTCTTTGAATAAATTAATATCATATGTATTTATTTAATGAATTTAGAATTTTTAAATTATTAAGTTTTAACTAAATAATCAATAATAAACAACTAAAATTGAAATTTATAATTATTGTTATCTATTTTAATATTTATTTAAATTTTTATGTATTCATAGAATGAAATCCAATTTAAAAAAGAATAACTCATAAAACTGTGGAACCTCGTGTGTGTGTGTGTATGTTTTTATATACACAATTTTAGCTA
The DNA here is from genome assembly GCF_014843425.1 of Jatropha curcas. The sequence continues at coordinate 1,059,615 of NW_023591102.1, forward strand.
TTTATTTCAGTTAGTTTATATATATATATATAGCTTTAGCTAGCAGTTGCTAAGGGGCTAAATCGTTGAAAAAATCTCATAACTTGTGTGAGTAGTTTTAATTTTATCATAAATTCAACTTTCTTCTCTTAATATTCCGAATTTCAACTTTAGTTACAATAATACTCTAATTTCAAATTGTATATGATTTAATGAATAAAATACTATTTTCGTTAGACTTATACTCTCTCTTCTGGTCAGGTTAATAAAAAATTCACTATTTAATAACACCCTAACTAATATTAGTTAAGATTTTAAATTCACAAAAAGTCAAATAAATAATAGATTTTAGTTAGTTATAAGTATAGAATATTAATTTAAGTTTTTATTTTGCCATTTTTTAAGCATGGAATTTTGGTTATACTTAAATTAGATATCTTATAAAAATAGATTTTATTTATTACAACATCATTTTATTTTTAGAGAATCATTACTTGTTGTCAATATTGTATAAATAATTAAAAGTATTTTATTTTTAAGATGAATAGATTATTTTTTTATTTCATGTTTATATAAATAAATATTTTTATTTATTTATTTATAAACAGTTGCGGTGGGAAAGAGTCTGATTTGGAGAAAAAAAAGTTAAATTGGGTCTCATAAAATTAATATTTTATTCATTAAATTGGTAAAATTTGAAACTAGAGTACTATTGTAACTAAAGTTAAAGTTCTAATAGAAAAAGAACATTAAATTTAGGCATGATTAAAACTACCCACCAAGTTTAGTTTTTTTTTTTTTTTTTTTTTTTTTTTTTTTTTTTTGGGAAGAGTTCTGATGGAGAAATATAAATGAGTTAAGATTTGAGGTCTCATTATAAAATTAATATTTTTGATTCATTTAACTTTTAGAGGTATTATTGCCAAACAGTCTAGTAGTTTAGCTGATTGTACACTATAAAGCTCTTCTAATAGGAAACAAAGACATTAACATTTAGGGCCATTGATTAACAATTCTACCCACCAAGTTCTAGTTTTTTTTCTTATTTTCTTTTTTTTTTTTTTTTTTTAATGATTTAGCTCCTTGCCTAAGATGAATTTTAAGTATGAAGAACTTAAACACAACAAAGTACCATTACCATATAAGCTAAACAAATGACTCTATAATGTCTAATACATTAGAAAATTTTCTGTTAGTGATGCCATAGGTCGATGGTCTCTCTCTTTTTTTTTTTTTTTTTTTTTTTTTTTTTTTTTTTTTTTAATGATTTAGCCTTGCTAAGGATTGAATTTAGATGAAACTTAAACAACAAAGTCCATACCATTAAGCTAACAAATGACTCTATAATGTCTAATACATTAGAAAATTTTATAGGAGCCATAGGGTCGATGGCCTCCCCAGTCCCCCTCTCTCCGTTATTGGTTCCATCGCTGGTTTCTTTTGGTGCTCTTTTGTTGATAATGGTGGTTGTGGTGATTATATCATTTGTAGTTTTTGGTGATGATGGGTTTATGTTGAAATGGTTTCTTGGATATCAGTCATTCCAAATTTTGTTAAGTTTATCATTTGTCATTTTAAAATATTTCTCTCTCCTCTCCCTTACTTTTTAGTCTCATTTAATGAAAGAAATAACTAATTTCGGATACCATTTAATGATAGGGAACAAACTTTCAGGACTAAATACCTAATATAAAAAAATGCGAGTTAATTAAATTTGTAAAAAATTAGAGATGAAAAAATTTAGTTTTCCATAAATTTATTCTCCTCATTTTATTTATTTAGAAATAAAAAAGGTGCTACGCAGAAAAATGTCGAAATACATAGATTGTCCCCTAAATTTTTAGAAAAAAAAACTATACAATACCCCAAACTATAGGATGGACCACTTACGCACCTTAACTTCATGTTTTTTTATCATTTGAGCATCTCTCTAGTCACTTCCTAGCTTGCAAATTACACTTAAGCTTATATTGCTTAGGATAACTCAGTCGAGAATGGGGCTCGTTTTAATTGCCAGATTGGAGATTTTGAATAAAATTTTTTAATTGTTGCTTTGTTAAAAAAATAACTCTTCATATTCACCCATATTTATGGCACACAAAATTAAATCAAATCAACCACGGAAAAGAAAAATTCTCTGACTTAAATGAAATTATTGTGTGGATCTGGTTGTCAGCAATAGCAGCATTGGAAAGGAAAATTGAAAAGAGATTGAAGTGAAGGAAAAACAGATTCTGTGCACAAGATTTTTTTCAACAATATTTCAATGTTAATATTGATCCAAAAATCTTTGGCTACTAGTTCTTTAGGTTTTTCAGCAATAAAAACGAGCATTAACGTGTGCCAATAAGCAAATGAAATTACAAGCTTGTACACAATGTAACTAATTATAATAGACATACCAGAATATATAATTTCCCAATGTTGAGAAGGAAAGAGGGAGAATTTTCTAAAATATGTCGGTCACACTTACTGCTCTTTAAAGTAAAGCTCAACGTTATTAAATAATGAGAAGATTATTCCCTTTAGAAAATCATTTCCCTCTCTCTCTAAAAGGTTGTTGGAAAGAGCAAGAGACCATTGTTCAGATATTCAAATCATTCAAAGCTCTCTTTTCAACCCTCTTTGTTTCTTTTCGTCTGTTCTTTCAAAAATATTTTTAAGAGGAAAGAAATTTTATAACAACACTTTTGAAGAACAGTTCTGATCTTACTTTTGTTTTCTGTTTTGTTGTGCTTATAGTTGTATTTCTCTCTGTTTATATAAATTCGTGTAATCTATTGTAGGCTAGAGATTTTTAATGAAAAACATTTGTCTATAGATCAGGTTGAAAAGCTATGTTGTAAAGGTTATCAACAAACTTTCTCTTTAGTGAGATTCTAATGTCTTGATTCTAAATTTTCTATCTCTGTAAAAACGGAAGGGTAGAGGTTGACTAGAACATTTGGAACCTAGTGGGTTAAAGGTTAGATCTAGGTTTCTAATATATTTCCTTATAATGTTAGTTTGTCACTTACCTTTTAAAAGAGATAACATAGTGGAAGATCTCAAGATGATTTTTGGAAAATGAATGTAGGCAAGTTAATGTCGAACTACTATAAATTCTTGTGTTATTGTTCTTTTAATTTTCTGAAGTCCTACTTGATATTATTTTAATTACACATCTGTTAATGTTTTTAGAAATGCAAAGTTGTTGATAATTTTCTAATTCTAAAAGTGAAAAAGGTTTATCTTTGTGGATCATTAAAATTCTTGATTTCTGTAATGTGATTTCTCCATGTTCTAATTTATCCTATTACATTTAGAAGAAATTAGAATTTGAGTTCTAATTAGTTTTCTTATTTTTCATAAGCTTTGTGCAGAAATTTTAATCGTGATAATTGTCTTTCACAAAGTCTTTCTAATTCTGCTGCTTTAGAATTCTAACTTGAGTTTTTAAAAGTTAAATTTTTAGAAAATCCAAAATATAAGAATATTAGGAGAAGATATCATAAATTAGTTTTCTTATTTTTCATAAGGGCTTTGTGCAGAAATTTTTAATCGTTGATAATGTCTTTCACAAAGTCTTTCTAATTCTGCTGCTTTCCTGAAATCTCTAACTTGAGTTTTTAAAAAGGTTAAAATTTTTTAGAAATATCCCAATTATACCCCTCTTTTTGAACTTGTATCATATATAACGCGGACCCCACGAATCTGGTTATCCACAGCTTCGACTCTTGACTTCCTAAGTGCATTAACCACTAACTAAGAGAAAATGATTTCCCATGGCTGCCTCCCCTTTTAATCGTGATAATTGTCTTTCACAAAGTCTTTCTAATTCTGCTGCTTTAGAATTCTAACTTGAGTTTTTAAAAGTTAAATTTTTAGAAAATCCAATATACCCCCTTTTTGAATTTGTATCATATATAACGGGACCCACAATCTGGTATCACAGCTTCGACTCTTGACTTCCCAAGGCTTAACCACTTAAGAGAAAAGATCCCATGGCTGCCCCATTACCTCTTACATCTTTAGAACGTCAATCAATTTCTAGACCACCTCTATTCAATGGATCTAATTACTCTTACTGGAAAACTAGAATGGAGAACTTATTAAATCAGTTGATATTAATTTTTGGAGAATCATTATTAACGGTCCTCACATTCCTATGAAAACTGTTGAATATCAAAGAGAACCAAAAATAGAAGAACAACACAATGATGCAGATTGGAACGATATCTCTAAAAATGCAAAAGCTATAAATATTATTCATTATGCATTAGACCCAGCAGAGTATAACAAAGTTTCTGGATGTAAGTTTGCAATAGAAGTTTGGGACAAACTCAAAGTTACCTATGAGGGAACAAACCGAGTTAAAAAATCCAGAATAAATATCCTTTGGAGAGAATATGAAATGTTTAGCATGAGAGAAGAAGAATCTATTGCGGAATTAAATTCTAGATTCACAAACATAGTCAATCCTTTGAGAATTCTTGAAAAGAAAATTTCTAAAGATGAGCTTGTTAAGAAAATCCTTAAAATTCTACTAAAAAGTGGGATTCTATTGAAATTATCATGAATTACGAAGAGAATCCAATAACTTATGACTATTTGATGGGAGCTCTCGTTTCTAGTGAAGATAGCTCTTCTGATCTAAACATAATGACTTAGCTCTTATTGCTAGAAAGTTCAAAAAGTTCTATAAGAAAGGTGGAAAGCCTCGCAAAAATTTCAACAAAAAGAACTTTTCACCTAAAAATACCAACTTACCTAAGAAAGAGCCTTTAGAAGTAGTTTGTTATGAGTGCAACATACCGAGTCATATCAAGCCTAATTGCCCTAAGTTGAAATAGAAGATGAAGTAATTGTAGCTGCTTGGAGTAATTTAGATGATTCTAGTTTTGAAAGCTAGAATGGTTAAGAAGAAGTTGTAAATATCTGTTTGATGGCCATTACAAATTCTGACTCCAAGGAAATCATCACTTTGACATCAACACACAGAGCTGAAAGTAGCAAAATAGAAACAGCAGGCCACAAGCAAGATGAAAGCGATGTAAGTATCTCTGAACTTGAATTTGAAAGTAATCTTCTAGATACTTATAGTAGTCTTTACACTGAATTTGAAAGACTTGCTAAAAAGCATAAGCTTCCAAAGAAAGATTACCAAAACATGAAACCTAAATATAATCATCTAAAAGATGCTTTTTATCAAGAAGTAACATGCAAAAATCTTATTATAGAGATCAAGTGTCATGACCCGTCTCCATGGGCTAGACTAGCACTAGGACTTGGGAAAGCATAAAGCATTCAAAGCTCGTAGTAAGCTTTTCCTATCCATTATCACTTCTAGGTCAAATATTATATAAACCTAACATTTGATCCAAAGCACATAAAATATAAATTTATAATTATTTCAAACAAGTTCAAAGTTTACAGTAATTGCATAATTTTTCTATTACTTATATGCACAGGAATCCTTCTAAGATAAGGGGTGAAATTACTCCAGAGGTATCCAAAGCAAATCATAGAGGAATCTAATGACCTAAAAAAAAAATGAGGTGGGGGTGAGTGCCTTAGCTCAATGAATAGTAATAAGCATTACAAATACCACACACAATCATACAAATGATTTCATTAAATTTCTAAAATGTCACACACTTCATTCACACAATGTCACCTAGTATTACAATACAGTTTAATATAGACGCAAATGGAAACAAGCCGGTATAAACCTTAAAGTATGGAATTATATTTATTAAAGATACATTTAAAAAGTAGAGCTTTCAACATCATAACGTCTTATATTTCATTAAGGCGGATCACGCATTACAATAGTTTCCTTTTTTTCTTTTCTTTTTCTCTGTTACTCATTTTTCACGATAGAGGAGTCCATCCCTCTATCAAGGCATGAGGAGTCCATCCCCATTACGGACCGAGCAAGACATCCCCCAAATATGAGCCGAGCAGTCGATCCCCCATACGGCCAAGATACCATTAATTCATGTAGTTCTATCATCATACTCCACATCTCTCCTCTTTTCCCTTTATTGTTTAAAACATGGAAATGAAAGTTCCAACACTTATAGCACATTTCATCCAAACATATTCGTATCACCAAGGCAGCGCAATAAACCAAACAAGCACGAAAATTGCATCACTTGACACCAATAACCCAAATTCAAAGATTATAGTAAGTAGACGTAATATCGATCAAAATAATTACGTAACAACAAATTCAGGTTTGACTCATTGTCCTATCCAACAAAATTGAGTAAATGAGCAATCATTGATTCAAGAAAACGTAAGTAAATAATACCAAGCATAAGTTTCATTTCAATTAATCGGCTAAAGAAACACGAATAGAATACATGATTGAGGTATGAATAAAACTTAGCACTACTCATAGTTCAAGCAATATTAGTTAGTTATCCTTCTCTCATTCGATTCTCTAATAGCTGTTGTTGAATCCCTTGATTCCTTGAGAACATACTACAAGAAGGTTATAAGTAAGAATTTATTTATTATCATTATTTTTTTTAAATTATTAATTCTCTTACTTGTGGTCTAATTTTTTTTTAAACTTTTTGTTGATTACTTTAATTTATTATCCAAAGCTACCTAAACTCTACTTTGGTTATCCATTCAAATCACTTTACTTTTATCATATTGGGTTATAATTTGGTTTCATTATCTCACTAAAATTCGGCAGCACCTCCAAAAAAAATCAGATTAATCATTAATCATTAATCAAAATATCACAATTTCAATGCACATATCATATATATTAACACAGCCCATCTGTCGGGCAATTCAATTTCTCATTTACAGTTCATTTCCATCTACTATAATCCTTTCTCATTTTCTATAATTGTAAGTTAAATATTTTAATTCTAGAATGGAATTTTCCACATCTCATATCCACAATTCACATCACTCAACCACACAAATATTATCAGGCAAAGCAAAAATCTTAACCAGACGCAACAGCTGTATTTCAAGCATTAACAACCAATCTCAAGTTAACAAGTAATCGTAAGGGATAACTATTTGGATAACAAAATATCCACTTAATAATAATAAATGCAAATTTAACTCGACATTTAATCCAATTAGAGTAAGCAAAAGGCGAATAACATTCAATATAAAATTTCGAGATGAATCTCTAACATATAATAAATACTTCATTTAAATCATTAACACTTTAGTCACAATAAATGTTTTTATATTTAAACCCATTAAGAAGAATAGATCACTTATAGGAATGCAGGTAGAATGCATGATTTAGGTATAGATAATACTTAATACTACTCACAGTACTATGGAACGGTAACGACTCTAATTTTGGTTTCCTGTAGCAGTTGAAGAGTCTAGGCAACCTAAACAAATATTTAATTTAAGAATAAACCTTCATTAATATACAGATAAATTGGTAATTATTTCCCTACTATCTTAAACTCAATTCACAGAGGTTCTGCGGAAATCCAACAGAGTATCCCTTAAAATTTGAATGTTACCACCTGTTTACACAAACTCAATACGCAAACCACAATTTCCACAAACAACTCTTATAGCCCATCCATCGGGAAATTCTCATCTCATCGATAATATAAAAAGCATATATGTTTATACAACAAAAATGAAAAGCATATAAATCATTTCTATTTCTAAATTTTCATTAATATGTCTCTAGCTAAAGTTAATGTTAATTATCGGCTTGATATTACAGTGTTAACTCACATATATAGCTAAGTAAATTTGAGCATCGCTAAGAAAACTAAAACTTCCTCTAAAATTAAATTCATACTAACAGTCGTTGCCACCTGCTTTCAAACAAATATTTATTTCATTTTATAATTGGCCAAGCCTTTCTAAATCATAATATTTCATGTTATATCTATTTTTAATTATAAAATTTATTTCTAGGATTATTTGGCACCCAAATAATGAAGTTTCTATGAATTTTCGGCTATGAAATCATATAAATATTTTTGCGTCAAACTAAAGTTTGAGTAACAAATGCATCAGTCTACCCAGATAACTAAATATTTAGAATCTACATGGAAAGAGCTATGTTCTATTCCTAATGTGCTCCGGTCATTGGAGCCGCCAGCGCCACCGTCCATGGTGGCTGAAAGGCAGCAGTTCCAAAATTTCACAAGTTTATATTGTTTCGTCAAAAATCTTATACAGATTTCAACTTTACAATCTATTTTTATTCGTCATACCAAATATAATTCAAATCCCAATTTAATTGAATTTAAAAACCTAAACTTCAGAAATTTATGAAATCCCATATAAAAGTAGGATTAATCGATGGAAATAGATATAAAGGTATTGTAAATGAGGTTAAAACTTACCACGTTGGAGGAAGTCACCAACGGTGAGTTCTTCTAATTAGAATGAATCTTCCCTTCTTTCTTTGTTGTTTATGTCTCACGATTCAAACTAAATAAAAGAACTCGAGGGTCAAGGATGAAGAGAGGACGCCATGAGGGTTATTTTCATAGCCTCAAGTGATGACCCATGATTATTGTTTTGCCGAAAGTGGAGGAGGAAGAGACTGTGAAGAAGAGAGCAATATGGAATCACATAGAGAGGTAAGAGAAGATTCTCTTTTCTAGTTTGATTCAACTAGTCTTAAAACATTATAAGTATCATCTGATTTGATTCATAGGTTCTGGTTTAGTTTAGTCCTAATCCTCTTGGTTTATTTAGTATTTCCTTTTGGTTCATATGTTTGATTTATTACTTGCTTGATTTATTTTTAGAGCCTAGTGTTATAAACACTAATTTTATTTATTTTATTATTATTGTTATTATATCTAGAAAATTCTCGAATTGCCGATACCTGACAATGCTATTATGAACCAAGGCCCGACACTAGTTGTGAGCCTAATTAAGTTAACTTCAATCCCTATACAGAGGCCCATAACTTCGAAAATATGATATTTGATTTAATATAAATCAAAAATAATTTGAAAACAAAATTACAGGATGTTTCAATCTCCCCCTTTAAGGAAATTCGTCCTTGAATTTGAAGAATTGTAAGGAAGACAAGTAGCACACACGAATAAGTTCGAAATTAGGTTAGCTCATTGAGGGGTACAAGAAGAATAGTTTGAATACAAATGATGAGATAAAGCAAATGAGGAAAATTAAGGGTACTGTTGTTGTATTTTAACTGCCACTTTCCCATTTTCAAAGCTCTAAAACACCTTTTAAATCTTACCTTTAACTCAAGGTTTCTAGAAATCTTAAGAGAGAATGTCATCTTTTGAAATTCAAAGTTTACAACCAATTCAATCAAACCAAAAATTGCAAGTAATCTTAAATAATGATAATCACATATCAATTGATTTTCTATGCCAAAATCACTCTACTTCCATTCTTAAGCCGAGTGAACTATTTAATTATGCTGTCCATGTTTATGGCCCAGAGCATTGCTTCTAGGCCTTACATTTTTTGGACTGGGCACCTTGCCCCTAGATCTAACACTAGTGACTCCGTTTCATCCTAGATCATCCGAGTACGATGCAAAATCACTCTACTTTGAAAATTATGGTAGTCTTAACAAAAAGAAAAATCATAGCAAGAAGAATGCAAAATAATCTACATTTGTTACCACTAATCCTCCAGGACCCAATATTTGTTGGGTACTTAAATCTACTTGATAATTTCATGTGTGCCTAAGGAGAAAGCTGAAAATAGAAATGTAGCATATAGAGAGCGCTTGCTCTAGGTATATGACAGTGACAAAAAGACGTTCACCATATTAGAAAAGAAAAAGGGAGGTACAGTGAGCTTTGGTGACAAAGCCAAAGGTAAAATAACTGGTATTTGTGTGGTAGGTTCTAATCCTTCAAGCATGTTTAGTGGAAGGATTGCATTATAATTTATTAAGTGTTAGTCAGATTTGTGATAAAAATAAAAGAGTGATTTTTCAGTCTTCTCATTGTGAAGTACAGAATATGCATGATAACCAAACTCTATTTGTTGGAAAGATTTAGAAATATATACCCAGTTGATCTTTCTCATATGCATAACCAAGACATATGCTTAGTTTCTGTTGATAATTCTAGTTGGTTATGGCACAAAAGATTAGGACATGCAAGCATGCAACTGATTTCTAAACTTTTAAAGAAAGATCTAGTCGTGTCAAAGTTAAAATTTGAAAAAGATCACATCTGTGATGCTTGTCAGTTGGGCAAATAAACTAGAACTTCTTTCAAATCTAAGGGCGTGATTTCTACTTCTAAACCTTCAAAGTTACTGAAGTACTTTTGGGCAGAAGCTATAAACATTGGTTGTTATATTCTAAACAGGGCTTTGGTAAGATCTAAACTCAAAAAGACTCCATATGAGTTATATAAAGGTAGAAAGCCAAGCATTGGCTACTTTGGGCTTTGGTAAGATCTAAACTCAAAAAGACTCCATATGAGTTATATAAAGGTAGAAAGCCAAGCATTGGCTACTTTCCCATTTTTGGGTGTAAGTGGTTTATTCTAGATAAGAAGAAGAATCATCTTTCTAAATTTGATGCTAAATCTTATGAAGGAATTTTTCTAGGATATTTTGCTAATAGTAAAGCATATAGAGTGTTTAATAAGAAAACTTTAGTTGTAGAAGAATTTATCCATGTTGTTTTTTATTAAACTAATTCTACTTCTACAAATATAGAAAATGATGATGTTGTAGACTTTAACTAAGAGAAGCAGAATGAATTGCTGGAATAGCTAGAGCAACTAGAAAATGCGCAGAATGATGAAAATCCAACTAAACCAGAAGATGGATATGAAGAGCAGAACAACTCAGAAAGCCAAATGCCAGAACCAAAAAATGAAAATTTTAACTTACCAAAAGAGTGACGATTCCACAAATATCATCCTCTAGAAGACATCGTTAATAACCCTTCAGAAAGGATGATGACTAGCGCTCAATTAAGAAGAGATTTTGGTAATTTTGCTTTCATTTCTTAATTAGAACCTAAAAATATAGAAGATGCTCAAAATGATGAAAGTTGGATTCTTGATATGCAAGAAGAACTGAATTAGTTTAAGATAAACCAAGTTTGGAAACTTGTTTCTAGACCTAAAAAGCACTATGTTATTGGAAAACAAAAATCAATGTTAAGAAATAAGCTTGACGAACATGGTAAGTTTGGGAGAAACAAAACTAAATTAGTGGCTCAAGGGTACAACCATGAGGAGGGCATCGATTTTGATGAGACCTTTGCTCTAGTTGCTAGACTTGAGACCATTAGAATGCTTTGTGCATTTGCTTGTTTTAGAAACTTCATGTTATATCAAATAGATGTAAAAAGTGCTTTTCTAAATGAAGAAGTGTAGAACAACCACCCAATTTTGAAGTTTATGAAAAACCAAATCATATTTATAAACTTACTAAAGCTCTTTATGGTTGAAAACAAGCTCCTAGAGCTTAGTATGAAAGATTGAGTAAGTTTTATTGGAAAATAGCTTTTCTAGAGGAAAGGTAGATACTACACTATTTATCAAAAATTAAGCACCTGATATTCTAGTTGTTCAAATCTATGTTAATGACATAATCTTTCACAATAAAAAATTCACAAATTTGTGACCAACAAATCGGTCGCAAAATATAAGAAATCGATCGCTAAATTCAATCAGCGACCGATATTAATCGGTCGCAAAAGTGCTCATTGTAAAAAGTTTTGCGACCAAATTACTAAGCAGTCTCAAATTAGCGACCGAAAAGTCAGTCGCAAAACTATAAATATTGGTCGCTAATTTTCATTGTGTATTCCTTCTAAAATTTGATCTCAAATTGGTCGTAGATTATGTCGGTCGCAATTAAGAATAGAGGTCGCAAATCGATTGCAAATTTTGAAAGCGATTGGTCAGTGATCTGTCGCAATTTTAAATTTAGCGGCTATAATTTTGGCTGTAGTTCGATTGCGAATCCGTTGCAAAATATAATTACTAAAAAAAATTTAATAATATTAAAAACCATAATTTTTTCCACCTGTCAATACCGGCATATATAAATATATATATATATATATATATAAAAACCATAATTTTGATCCCACCGTCAATACGGCATATATAAAATATATATATATATATATATTATATATATATATATACTAACAATCAAAGAAGCACATCATCAAGATCACACACTAATAACAATGTAAAAAATGTAATTTGTTAATGTAATATATAACAATCAGAAGCATCATCATCAAGATCACAACACAATAACAATGTAAAAATGTAATTGTTAATGTAAAGTACTATACAAAATATGAAAAAATCACAAAAAGCTAAAAAGATCCAAAATCAAATCTAAGAGGTTGGTCATCTACACGATCCAGTCTCGTAGTGCCGGGAGGATTATATGCTAGATGTGTCGTAGTGTCGGCAGGAGTGACCAAGGTATCATCTGCAGTATTGGGATTAACAGGAGACGGTAGTGGCTGATGCAGAGTTGTAGAAACATCTCGATCTGTAGCAGGTAGAGGATCAGAGGAAGAAGTACCAGCACTAGGCTGGCCGGACATCTGCATGACATGCGCCTTAAGCTCTGCAAGCTGTCTCTCTTGCTCATCAACACCAGCCCATTATGCAGTAATCTCCTCGGCACTGTAGTAGGGGTGTGGTCTTGAGGCTGCTGCAGAAGCGTACGATGTTGAGACGCAGCAAAACTGTGATGCTTGAGACCCGATGCCATATACTTTCCTCTTCTTTTTGCCCCCTACGGCCTGCAAATAAAGTGCTAACTAATCAATTCTTGAGTCAGATTCAGCCTGAAAAGAAACAACATGCTCTCGAGCTGTATTGTAGTTCTCCTGAAAACAACAAATTAATTAATCAATGTAGTTACAAGCTTTATTATATTGAGCTTGTACACGTAAGAGACAAATAGAAGATAAATGTAAATATTTTTCATTATTACTTTCATTGAGCCCGACGCACGTCTGTCGACAAACATATTTCCATCGTGGTCCTTTGCGTGAGTGTAAGTAAGCACCTCCATCGGTGTAGGCTCACAACCATATTTTTCAGCCTATAATGGATTTTTATGCATGATATATTAATGTGGTGTCATTTTATTAAACATCAGTTTTGTAACTGTGACTAGTTGACTCATTAATAATCGAGATGACTCACTCCATAAGATTGTACTTAGGATGAACCTTCAACCCAACGTTTGGCGTAGGATCAAACCATTCACATTTGAATAAGATTGTGGATTTGATTGGTAGGGATGGATATTCTAACTCCAAAACCTCAATCAATTTGCCATAAAAATCATTTGACTCATCACTGTAGTTTGATCCCTTTATGCAAACCTTTATGCAAAAACAAACCACTGTTCATTGTCTGTCTGCTTCCCCATAACCTCAGTGCTGAAACTTGTAACCATTACGAAGTAAGCCCAGAGTAGGCATAGCAACCGGTAGAGGTCCCCTTGCTAGATCAGAGGTCCCCTTGCTAGATCAGTAATGAATCTGTTATCAATATCGCTTTCCGAGCTTCGAGCCTATGGGAAATAGTAATGACACAAGTGAAATCTATGAATGTACAAATATATGTTAAGTAACTAGAAAGTTTCTTACATAACATTTGAACCATTCTGAAAATTCAGTGTCTAGTTTTGCATCAACTGCTGTATCAGTCAAATTGGGATTTTGTAGCCGTAAAAGCTTGATATATTTCCTATTTATGAATGAACAAAATTATCATAAATATGATTTAAGTAAGCTGTATTAAGTTCAGACTCTCTACAAGATTTATATTTACTATACAAATAGTGTAATCTCTTCGCAATTCAACAAAATATAGGTTTGAGCTGCTCGTATGCTCGTATGTCTACATCAGTCAATCGGTCTTTTTTTTATTTACCAATCGTGTGCCCAGGATAGATGAAAATTGTTAGATTTCCTTCTAACTCAGATTTCCTAATTTGATATCCTCCGTCATCATTATGTGGCCACCTTCCCCGATGCTTGGCGTAAACATTGTGGTTCGAAGTAGTGTGAAACAGAAGGTGGAAGCTTCTTCCACCAAAAACAGAAGGTGGAAGCTTCTTCCACCAAATATGCATTGCAAATTATCCCTCGACCTTTGCCTTATTGCGCACATTCTTTTTAATTTTCTACAGGTGTCTATAATTGTACAAAGACAACTTGATTAGTATGAGTTGAAATAACATTGTAATGATTAGAATGGGATGGTAGTGATTCACCTCTCAAATGGACACATCCATCTATATTGTACCGGTCCTGCTATACAACATTCATAGGGCAAATGCGACAGATGCTTCATAGAATCAAAGAAGCTGAGTGGTAAAATTCTCTCCAATTTGCATATCACTATTGAAAATTCTCTCCAATTTGCATATCACTATTGGGATTTCTCGCTCCAATTGGTCCATACCATCGCATCAAATAACAGTCATCGTCAATTCCTTGAAAAAGAGACTCAATTCTGTCATTGCTTCCCAAATTTTCCCTAGCAACAATTCCCGAAATGCCATAGGAATCAATCTTTGCATGAAAATATGACAATCATGGCTTTTCATGCTAAACAATCTATATTTCCTCATGCCTACACATCTACCCATATTTTAACAGTATCCATCTGGAAACCTTAATGATCGAACCCATTTGCATTCTACTTGCCTTTGGGATTTATCTAGAGAATAACATGCCTTTGGAAACTTTCAAGTAAGTATAGATTGCTCGAGTTTTGGTCGACAACAAATTTCCTTCATGTCTGCTCTCGCTTTTGCATTATCCTTGGATTTCCCCTCAATGTTCATGACAGTGTTGAGCAAATTTTCAAACACATTTTTTTCTATGTGAATCACATCAAGGTTATGATGTATAAGAAGTGAACTCCAGTACGGCAAATCCCAGAAGATGCTTCGCTTTTTCCATTCGCTATTCTCGCCAATTCAACCATTTACCTCTTTTGCACCTAACTTTGTACCTTTCATAAGTCCGAGATCTTCAATTTCTTGTAATATTTCAGCTCTAGAATTCACAGGTGGAGGGGGATCAAAAATAGTCGTGTTCTTTCTAAAGCACTGTCGATTTCTCCTCCGAGGGTGAGATTCTACTAAGAATTTGCAATGACAATCAAGATTCTGCTAAGAATTTGCGATGACAATCAAACCAACATCGTTTACCTCCATTTTTTAGTGTAAATGCATTAGTGTTTTCCATGCAATGAGGACAATCCAATTTGCTTGCTCTATTCCACCCAGATAACATTCCAAATGCTAGAAAATCACTGATGGTCCAAAGCAAAGTAGCTCGCATTATGAAATTCTGATTGGCCGAAATACCAAACCATTCAACCCCATACTCCCATAAATAATTAAGTTCGGCAATCAAAGGTTCCAGAAACACATCAATCTTGTATTTCGGATTATTAGGGCCAGGTACAATAACACACAAAAGTACAATAACACACAAAAATATGTATTCATCTTTCATACACATTGACGATGGTAGATTATATGGTGTGACAATGATAGGCCATGATGAATATTGTAGTCCTGATTGGCCAAACAGCTGAAACCCATTAGTACAGAGCCCCAATCTCACATTTCTCATATCAGTAGCAAACACAGGATGATTATTATCAAAGTGTTTCCAGGTTTCAGAGTCTGACGGATGGGTCATTATACCTTCCTCGCATTCATGCAAAGCATGCCAATCTCATGTGTTCAGATGTCGCCTCAGATGTATATAACCTGTGCAGGCAAGGAACAAGAGGGAAATAATACATCTTCTTGAAAGCTTCTCTTTGCACTCTACCAATCCCTTGACCCCGCCGTTGATATCTTGGAAGATTACAAAACTTACATTCTCTTAATTCGGAGTCAACACCCCAGTATATCATATAATTTTCGACAACAATTAAATCTTCCATGGGTAGTCCTAATTCCCGAAGCTAATTTTTTTTTGTGCCAACGGTAAAAATATCCACCATTCGAATTGGCCTTCAAGTAACATTTTCTTTTTAGATAGCTGCTCAAAATCATCGTTAACACCTTTCTAAAAAATGATGCTCCGCTTTCATCTGAAGTAATATGCCACTACAGATAGAACTGAATGATTCTTGCCATCCTAACACCTTTCTAAAAAATGGTGCTCCGCTTTCATCTGAAGTAATATGCCACTACAGATAGAACTGAATGATTCTTGCATCCAGGCCACAATTCACTGTTAGCTGCACTTAGCATGTCGAACAATTGTTGTGCTGTATAGTTTGGCAATTTCTCCATATACTCCCAATGAAATTCTGCTCTACCCGCATCGATTACCATATCATTGCATTGATTACCATAATGAAATTGATAAAGCTGACCTTCTGGACTTATAGAAATAGAGTGGCCTGACCCACTGGAAACTCGAGGTTCACCATGGTGTATCCATTCTTAATAATTTTCCATCAACCCATTTTTGCATAAATGAAGTTTAATTGTATCGATATCTAAGAAGGCTCTATTTTGACACTTCATGTGATTACATGGATACCTCAACTTATTACCATCCATACAATTGGGATTACCAACTGCAAACTACATAAACGATTCCAATCCTTGCAAGAATTCTTGTCTTAATATCCCATTGACCTTGACCTCGTACCTCCAGTACATCCAATCTCGATTAGTCCGCATTTTTTTACCTAACACTCTGTTTATAAAGGGCAAATTTATGTAATTGCATTGGTCCTAGATCATCATTAAAAAAACATGCCACAATGTAATGTTCAATTTACACTTCTAACTTACTAAGGTTATTTCTATAATAAGGGTAACTATATATAAATGTAAAATCACTAAGTTAATTTATTCACTAAGTTCATTTATTACCTTTACCCTAGCTAATAAAGGTAAGTGTACTAATAACATATTGATTTTTTCATTATGAAATTCGACAGCACTTCGGCACAATACAATCAAATCTCAAATATAAAGACACTTCAATAAACATTTCTATATCATACCAACATTCTCCAAAGGCAAAATGGCCACTACTAGGCCTCCAACCCAAACGCACATTCATTTCATAACAAAAAAAAAAAAAAAAAAAAAAATATACAACAACACATAATAACAAAAAAAACGCATTATTTCATAATTAACACAATAATAACAACGAATAATAACAAAGAAAACAAAAACAACATTTCGTTAATAACCAAAAAACAACAAAAGAAAAAACAAAATTGCAACAAAAAAAACGGAAATTCATCTTCATTATTTAACTACAATAATAATAATAATAATAATTAAAAATAATTAATAATTAATAAACTAAAAAAAGCAAAAAAAAAGGACAAAATAAACAACAATTCCGTTAATTTTTTGTCATTTAACTACAATAACAACTAAAAAGAAATGTAATAATAATAATAATAATAACTAAAAAAAAGAAAAAAAAGACAATAATAACAACATTTCGTTAATTTTTTGTCATTTAACTACAATAACAACTAAAAAAATGAATTCTACAAAAAAAGAAAAGAGCGACAGCCGTACCTGACCAGACAACTGCCAACGAAGAGGAGAAGGGCTTCTCCGGCGACCGGCGCTGCAATAGACCAGATAAGGAGGTGGCTTCGACTGGAAACGGTGCTGCAAACGGCTGGAAATGGGGAGGAGAAGGAGAAGAAGGAGGTTGCACTCGTGCAAGGCGACCAGCGCTTATAAAGCCCTAGTCGGTCGTAAATCATTAAAAAAATTCGGTCGCAAGTTTTAATTCTGCGATGTCGTTTTGTTGTGAGACAAATTGCGACCGATTTGCAACCAAATCTATCGGTCGCAAACTATCGGTTGCTAATCCCTTGTAGATGAAAAACTACATTTGGCGATGAATTGCAGCGCGCAATTTTATGATGGACTTTCAAGTGGTCGCAAATCCGTGGCAAAATCGGTCGCACATTAGTCGCAACCGGGTCGCAAAATGGAAACCAAAATGGCGAAAATTATTAGCGTTATAATTAGTGACAGATATGTTATCGGTCCCAAATTCTGTTGCCATTTGGTCACAAATTGGTAGGTAGATATTCAATCTCCCAATCATTGCAATTGGTCGCAATACTGCGACCGACTTACATCGATCGCAAAAATCGGTCGCAAAAGCTCATTTTTTTTGTAGTGTTTGGTTATACCAATGACTTTCTATGTAAGGAATTTCTAAGATTATGCATGGTGAATTTGAAATGAGTATGACGGTAGAACTTAACTTCTTCCTTAGGCTTTAAATCAATCAATGCAATGATGGAATCTTCATAAACCAAAGCAAGTATACTTAAGAACTGTTGAAAAGGTTCAAAATGGAAAATGCCAAGGTATGTAGTACTCTAATGAGCCCATCCTCAAAATTAGAAAAAGATGAAAATGGAAAGGATGTGGATATTAAGCTGTTTAAAACTATGATTGGCTCTTTGCTATATTTAACTGCTCGTAGACCCAACATTCACTTTAGTGTGTGTTTATGTGCTAGATTAGTAACACCCAAACACCATGTATCCAAGGATAAATAGTACTGAGATGCTACATATCATGCATACATGTCCATTAACAGGACTATAAGTGACACCATGTGTTAAACAGTAGTAACTAGTATTAGAAAATTTATTACTCTTCATATATGGTCATATTTAAATATATACATGACAAAACATAATTTAAAAGTTACTAATTACATTGTGGATATTAAGGAGTTTAACTCCTACAAAACATTTTCACAAAACTCAAAAGGTGACATATGCATACACAATTGATCCCGACCTTTATTCCATTTTGGTCTAACTGAATAGATGGAATTCTGACTGTTATCGCCTCCTAGTGCCAAAATCTAGAAAAACATTAACATTTTATATAAGATGCCACTTAGTGAGTAAAACCATCATAACAACTATTAATTATATAATAAATATCAAGTATCTCAATCAATGCACACAGTACACTCCTAATAATTCAGAACATCTTAGACTCCTCGGGCCATCAATGCTCGGCATCATTCATTACCAAATAATAGCAAACATTCACCATTCCTTTCAGAGTAATAGAGTACAGACATTACATCATTTTCACTAATAGAAATAAGAGTAATAGATATATACCATCAACACAGATGTAATTTTACAGAAGCTCAACTTCGAAGCATGATGCAAATGATTGTTAGATTATTTATGTTATGACTTGTCAAACCAAACTCACCCTGGGTATCAGATATCAGATTTAGATGGCCAACTTTTAGTTAAGATATTTTGAGCACGCAACTCTAGATTCAGATTTTGGACTTTTAGCTTCAGATATTAGATTTATGAGCATGCAGCTCTAGATAATAGATTTATGAGCATGCAGTTTTAGATAACATATCAAATTCACGAGTTGGCAATAACATTCATAACTTCCTTTTATCTTATATGCAGAGTTGACTGATTTATAAACATAGATTAGGCTCATCGGCCTCAGAATGATGCGTACCTTATTGCTTAGCTTACCATTTTCCAGGATGAGAATCATGTTCTTATCATAGCAATATCAGATATGGCATGAGAAATAAAAATATTAAAAGCGTGCATTCATTATTTACAATTAAACATTAGATGCTTTTACTCGTAACATATAGTGCATTAGTATCAAGACCTAGAAGAGCCTCCTCCTTCACCTTCTTCTAAGACCCTTTTACACATATGGATAAGCAAGAACCTCAATACTCATTTAGGCATTTAATCAAACACTTAATGTGCATGACTTAAATGCTTAATATTTTTATTTCTCTTTGCATTTTGAACTCCTGAAAAATCTTGTATAGTCTCCAACACTCGCTTAACAACCTCGTAATCTCAACCCATCCAACTACTCAACAATTAACATCATCAAAAATTCATCAAATATTACGCTAATAATGAATATTTCTTAAGTTCTTTAAATTTCCATAACCATACAAGTATGGAATTCTAAATTCAATCATAATTCCCTCTAAATCAACACTTAATAACATTATTAGAATGCTTAATCAACTAATTAAGATTGTTAATTCAGAACAAAATGATCATCTATGCTCACCTCATGTTGGCCGCACCTCCACCTTAGCCTCAAATATGATTTTCTCTTCGAAATGATCATTTATGCGATCATTACGAACTAATAGAACCTCCATCCTTAACCTTGAGTATGATTTTCTTAATTCAATCAAATTTAAAGCTCAATTCATATGTTATTCACTTAATAGCAAATAACTTAAATCATGTTTACATCACTTGTTAATAAAGCTCAATTCATATGTTATTCACTTAAATAGAAATAACCTTAAATCATGTTTAACATATGATTTTCTTAATTCAATCAAATTTAAAGCTCAATTCATATGTTATTCACTTAATAGCAAATAACTTAAATCATGTTTACATCACTTGTTAACATAAAAATAATCTCCCCTTCAAATTTTCTACTATGAAACCCTAACCCAAACTTCTCCATATTAAGTAAATAATACAAACTAAGTAGAAATTAACTTACCTTAGGTGATTTCCAATAAAAACCCCTTGAAAACCAAGTTGATTCCTTAAGTTTCTATCTCTCTCTTCTCCTTCTTCTTCTTCTCCTTAGCGTCGGCCTCTTCCTTTTTTTCCTCTTTCTTTTGTTCTTTCATTTACTTAAGTAGTACGCTTTCTTATAAGCTTACAAGTCATGTGCAAGTCACATGACTTCATACTTTCTTTTAAATCCTTAAGGTTTTGCTTATTCATGTTTTTCCCCACACTTGTAAATAACAACTTCTATTTTATATTAACCAAGTCCATAATCCTTCATTAACCCATAATTAATTTTCTTTTGGCCTTTACTAAACATCTTAGATAATTTAACACAAATCATAAGTACTTAATCAAAACACTAATTGAGGTGCTTCACGTGCTAGCTTCTCATCGCTGTAGCTAGAGCACGTTTAACCTTTTCTAATTAGTCTCTATAATCATTTTCTACTTTAATTAACTCATCATCTTGTAATTTAAAAATCTCTTAACATATTAAGGCAATCTTAATCAACTTAATAATCAAAATAGACATAATTTTCCATAACAGTATCATTATTCTCACTTGAGTTAATTCATTCATAAACACTATATATAGGTGTCCTTAGGCTTTAAAGAACATATATGTGCCCTCTGCATCTAAGAAAAAGTGCCAAGTCTTTCAGATTCAGAGTTTATTCAGACTTATGCATTTTCATATTCACATTCTTATTAGATACTGATGTGATATGGTGTTTCAAGTCTAGGATGTTACAATTCTTCCCCCCTTAAGAAATTTCATCCTCGAAATTTTTACCTAATTCAAAGAATAAGTGAGGGTAATTCTACCTCATATGTTGTTCTGTTTCCCAAGTTGCTTCCCTTCGGGATTGGTTTTGCCAAAGAACCTTTACCAATGGTATCTCTTTATTTTTTACTTATTTAGTTTGATAACCAATAATAGAAACTCATTCCTCAACATAATTCAAGTTATTAGAAACTTGGATATCCTGAGTTTGTAACACATGTGATAGGTCAGATCGATACCTTTTGAGCATGCTTACATGGAATACCTCATGAATTTGAGCTAATTCTGGAGACAATGCCAATCTATATGCTAAGGGGCCAATCCTTTCAAGAATCTCATAAGGGCCAATGTATGAATTGCTTCCTTCAAACTCAAAACTCTTATTGAAGACTCCGCTAATGCTATGACTCAAAGTAAGCCTAAAATCCCGACTTTTTTTCGTGATAACTGGGTTGGCTTTCAAAGGGAGCTATCACTAGATTGGTGTAACTTTTCCGGATTTGCTGAATTTCCTATTTACCTGGCTGTCTTACTCGTTGTCTAGCCCTTAGGACTCAAATTACCCTTTTTACCAAACCTGATAACACCTTTCCATGGTGAAACTTTGAGAAAAAATTTTTCTCCTCCTTAGTATTCCATTTCCTGCCTACTGGTCTGCATAGCTCTTTTGTCTATCTTGCACTGCTTTAAGCATACTTCTGATAATTCTCACTTTATCAATAGTTTCTTATACTATCTCAGTTCCCTCTAGAATTCTAGTACCTTCTTCATCCCAATACAAGGGACTTCTGCACTTTCTACCATACAATGCCTCATATGGTGCCATGCCAATACTACTATGGTACTGGTTATTATAAGCAAATTCAATTACGCAATATATTGATCCCATAATCCTGAAAGTCAAGTATACAAGCGCTTAACATCTCCTTAATAGTCTAAATAGTCCTTTTAGATTGTCCATCTGTTTGAGGATGAAATGCAGTACTAAAATTCAATTTGGTACCCAAAGCATTTTATAAACTAATCCAGAATCTAGAAGTGAACCATGTATCTCTATCAGAAACAATCGATATTGGCACACCATGAAGTTTTACAATATCATCTATATATATTTGGGCTAACTTTTCCAGTGAACTATCTAATCTGATAGGTAGGAAATATGCTAACTTAGTTAATCTATCAATTATGACCCATAGAGGATCATTTCCTTTGGGGGTTCTTGGTAAACCAACAAAAAAAAATCCATAGTGATTCTTTCTCATTTCCACACAAGTATTATTAATGGCTGAAGGTTACTAGCAGGTGCCTGGTGTTCAATTTTGATCTGTTGACATGTCAGGCATTTTGAGACAAATTCAGCCACATCTTTCTTCATCCTAGGCCACCAAAAATGATTCCTTAATGTGTGGTACATCTTGGTGGTTCCAGGGTGCATAGCATAAGGTGCCATATGAGCTTCCTCAAGAATCTATTCTTAATTCATTCACATTTGGTACACAAATTCTTTGTCCCATCATTAAAGTACCATTGTATAACTAAAAATTCATAATCTGATTTTGCTTAACCTTCTTAATTATTTCACTTAACTTAGCATCCTTGTTCTGAGCTTCTTTAATTCTATCCACTACAAAAAAAATGCAGTTTTGCGACCGATTTATACTGCGATGATTTTGCAACCGATTGCGATGAATTTTGAAGTAATAGAGATAAAATATTTTCTGACAGATTTGCGACCAATCTGCGACAATATTAGCAATAGAATTGCGACCAACTGCGTATCCGTCGCTAATTCTAGTGCTAATAAATTTTGCGACTCAATTGAGACGAATTTGCGATGGATTAGCGATCATTTTTTGTCCATCACTAAATTACGCGCTGCAATTTCGCGCCAAATTTAGTATCTGGTTTGCAACGAATTAGTGACAGATTTGCGACCGATTTTTTGCGACTGACTTCTTTGGTCACAAGTCAGTCGCAATTTGTTTGGCTAAATTGTGTGCTGCAGTTCTGCGCCAAATTTAGTATCTAGTTTGCAACGGATTAGTGACAGATTTGCAACAGAATTTTTGCGACCGACTTCTTTGGTCGCAAGTCGGTCGCAATTTGTTTGATTATAAAATGACATCGCATGATTAAAAATTGTGACCGATTTTTTATTGATCACGTCAGTCGCAAAAAATTAGGGCTTTATAACCCCTTGGTCCCCTTGGGCGCAATTGCAGCGCGCCGCTTCTCCACTTTTCTCTCTTCTCTTTATTTCCAGCACATCTCCCAGATGCAACGCCGGTCATTGGAGAAGCTCCTGCCACCGAAGAAGCCACGTCATTCGCCTGGTTAGGTAGGTGCTCTTACCCTTTTATTTTATCTGCATTTTTATTTTTATATATATTGCAAAATAATTTATATTTTATTTTATTTTATGTTGTACCCTTTTATTTTTATCTGCATTTTTTATTTTTATATATATTGAAAATAAATTTATATTTATTTTGATTGTTATGTTGATTTGTTATTTGTTTTTTGGTAAATTGTTTTTTATTTTGTGTGAAATGTTGTGAATTTTTTTGTAATTTTGAATGGTAATATATTTTTTGTCTATAAAATAGATTTGTTGAAAATTTTTTTTTTGAAAGGGGGGTTTTTTTTTAAGTTTTGTTCTTTATGTATTTGCTTTTTTTATAAGAAATGTTTGTTTGTTATAATTTTGTATGCAATGGATAATATTTTGTTTAAAATTGTATTAATGATAGGGAACAATAGAAATGACCTTAAGTCTAAATTGTAAATATTAATGAGTGTAAATTTAATACTAATCAAATTTTATAGTAATCCAAATTAATAATAGTAATCAAATTAATAAGTGTATTGAAATTTATTTTTTTTGAAATTACTTTATATGTAATTAATTACTATATATAAATAATATGGATTTTTCAAAAATAATAATAATTATGAAAAGGGACTTAGGAGCCCTAAAGATTGGATCCTTAACCTCTTCTCATTAAATGAAACATTGAATTATGATATGTTAATTTCATTGTCCCTAGCAATCAATACAGCTCCATTATATTTGCATCTTATTTTGGAAGGAAACCTCTGTCAATTTTATCATTTAAATTTTCAACAAAAAAGTTTATATTTCAACCAAAAATAGGTTTTTTTTATTTGATTCCTATTAAAATTTTAACTCAAACTTTCTCAGGTCTAACGACCATCTTGACACCACTAAACTACAAGTCATTTGCTAATTTGTTATTATCTTTGACATAAGGCTTGGGGAGAAATTTTGGTAAATATAGTATCATCCTATTTTGGTAAACACACACAAGCATTGTCTCACTAATCACACCTGGATTGTTTTTATTGAGTGAAAATCACATGAATGATACGTTTGAGTTGGAGGCTTAGTAGTGGCCATTTTGAATTTGGAAAAACGTTGGGATATATATAAGTGTTTATGTGAGTGTGTTTTGACTTGAGATTTGATTATGTTATGCTGAAAGTACTGCCGAAATTTTTTTAAAAACTGAAAAATGAAGAATCGTGCATTTACTGATATTATAGTAAGTTTATATATCGTAAGAGCATATTAACTAGATATTATAGTAAGATTATAATATATAATATTAGTTAACCTTAGATTAGAAATAACCTTAGTAAGTTTAACATATATATAGTTACACTTAATACATAATTTACCACAAATGTTTCATACAAATTCATATAATATGTATAAATACAATTTTGTAAGGTGTCTGTTTTATCTTTGATAGGTTACAAATTGTGCTATTGAGGCAGTTGTTGCTGGTTTTTTGACTCAGACACGTCAGGTCATTGGTTCGATGGAGGTTGTGGCCAAGGACGCAGTACAATGTGGACGAGTGATGATGCTTCTTAGCTTGTCTAATGATTTTTTTCATATTTTTATAGTTACAACTACATTTACAGTTCCTTTCTCTAGATTGTTATTTGCTTTCTGATGATCCACTTGTGAACCATGTAATATATCATGTCACTTTTTGTAATCAGTTTGGATAAATATTTATGAGTTTTTTAATATATTATAAATTATTTTTATCTTATGCCCGTACTGATATTATAGTAAGTTTATATATATATATAGTTAACCTTAGTTAGAAATAACCTTAGTAAGTTTACATATATATAGTTACCCTTATACATATTTACCACATGTTCTACAATTCATATAATTGTATATACATTTACAGGTTCTGTTATCTGTAGTACAAATGGCTAGAGGCAGGGCGGTTGACTCAGACACGTCAGGCAATGGTTCGATGGAGGTTGTGGCCAAGGACGCAGTACATGTGGACGAGGATGATGCTTCTTAGCTTGTCAATGATTTTTTTCATATTTTTTATAGTACATTACATTTACAGTTCTTTCTTAGATTGTTATTGTTTCTGATGATACTTGTGACATGTATATATATGTCAATTTTTGACAGTGGAAAATATTATGGTTTTTAATATTATTAAATTTTTTTTATGCCCGTAATTATATTTTGCGATCGACTAGCGACCGAACTGTAATCAAATTATAATCGTTAAATTTAAATTTGCTACAGATCGCCAACCAATTAATTTCAGAATCTGCGACCGATTTGTGACCGCATTTGATAATTGCGACCGACACTTTCTACGACCGATTTGCGATCGATTAGTCGGTCACTAATTTGTGACCGCTTAGACAATTGGTAGTAAAATTATTTGCGACGAGCACTTTTGTGACCGATTAATTTCTGTCGCAAATCGGTCGTTGCATCCATTTAGCAACTGATTTCTTATACATATTGGTCACAATTTATCGATTTTTTTGTAGTGATCGTGTAGCATTTGTCTGAGTTTTAATGTTGCTACAAGTACTCCTTCTTGTCTTATGCCAAGTTCAACATTCATTGCCCTTAGATGAACCAAGTTAGGCAATATAGATGTTTGAACGTGTGCAATATTACTATGAGACTTCCTACTCAATGCATCAGCTACTACATTAGCCTTTCCAGGATGATATTCTATGGTATAATCATAGTCCTTTAGAAGTTCAAGTCATCTCCTCTGTCTCCTATTCAACTCCTTTTGAATAAGCACATATCTGAGGCTCTTATGATCTATAAATATTTGGAATGTCTCTTCATACAAGTAATGCGCCAATTCTTTAATGCAAATACAACGGCTGCCAGTTCTAGATCATGAACTGGGTAGTTTACCTCGTAAGGCCTCAACTGTCTAGATACATAGGCAATAACCTTACCATGTTGCATTAACACACATCTTAAGCCCTGATAAGATGCATCACTACAAACAACAAAACCTCCTATACCCGAAGGGATAGTCAGAATTGGAGCCGAAGTCAACTTATGTTTCAGTTCATCGAAACTCTTTTGACAAGCTTTGGTCCATTTAAATTAAGTACTCTTTCTAACTAATTTAGTCATTGGGGCAGCAATAAGTGAAAATCCTTCAACAAATCTCCTATAGTATCTAGCAAGCCCCAAAAAACTCCTTACCTCAATAACTGTCTTAGGTGCTTCCCATTTAACTATTGCCTCAATCTTCTTTGTGTCTACTTCAATACCTTGTCCTGATACTACTTGTCCCAAGAAAACTTCATGATCCATCTAGGATTTTCACACTTACTAAACTTAGCATAAAGTTATTCTTCCCTCATGGTTTGCAATAGTATCCTCAAATGTTCACTATGTTCTTCTTTCCCTTAGAGTATACCAGGATATCATTAACAAACACAATCACAAATCTATTTAGGTAAGGCTGGAACACTTTATTCATTAAAGCCATAAATGTTGCTGGTATATTGGTTGACCCAAATTGCACAACTAAGAATTCATAGTGTCCATACCTTATTCTAAATGCAGTCTTTGGAATGTTTACTTAAACTATTTTCAACTGATAATAACCTGATTTTAAGTCTAACTTTGAAAATACTCGGGCTCCTTGAAGGTAATCTAATATATCATCAATTCTAGGAAGTAGATATTTATTTTTAACTATCATCTTATTCAACTGCCTATAATCAATACACAATCTCACAGTACCATATTTCTTTTTCACGAACACAACTGGTGCTCCCCAGGGTGATACACTTGTTCTTATAAACCCCTTATCTAATAGCTCTTGTAATTGTGTTTTCAATTCCTTTAACTCAATAGGAGCCATTTTATAAGGAGAAATAGATAAGGTGGCAGCGCCTGGGATTAGCTCAATGGTGAACTCAGTCTCTCTATTGGGTGGTAATCCAGGTAAGTCATCAGGAAATACATCTCAAAATTCATTTACAATAGGAATATCTTGTAATTTCCTGTTCGTAACTTGGGTATCAACAACATGAGCTAAATGCCTCACAGCCCCTCCTAATCATCTTTATTGCACTAACTGTAGAAATTAAACATGATGGGATTGCTTGTCTATCTTCATGAAATATCACTCTAGGTTGGTCTAGCAATTCAAATGTAACCTCTTTGGTATAATAATTAATAATAGCTCTATGCTTTTCTAATTAGTCCATTCCTAGAATCACATCAAATTCTTGAAGGGACAATAACATCAAATCTACCTTTAGTGTTATTTGTCCGATACAAATATCACAATCTCGGTGTACTTGGTTAACTTCCAGATTATCTCCTAGTGGGGTGCTCACCTTTAAATCATAACCTAATGGTGTATGCTCATGACGTAATTGTGATGTCAAACTCAATGCTGTAAATGAGTGTGTAAAACTGTGAATACTCAAATTTTGAGGCTCAAAAAGCCAGTTTTTCCGGATTGCGAATAATAAAATTTGCTACAGTAAATTTGACTTTGCTACAATAGTGATAATACTTCTCATTTTGAGGCTTCCCAAAAAAAAGCGCCAGTTTTTTTTCCGAGATATGCGAATTATTAAATAGGTTGCTACACTATGTTAAATTTTGACTTATGCTACAGTGAGCCCTGTTCTCTCCCGGACATAACCAAACAGTCGCGACCGGACCGAAATTTGCTACAGTAAATTTGACTTTTTGCAAACAGTCCGACCGGACCGAAGGCCATTTTGGAAGTTTACCGAAAGTATGCCAATATGGTACTTAAAACACCCGGAATGTCGCGAGGATCGCGGAACAGGTCACGGAATATTTTTCGGAGATCCGAAACTCCTGAAAAACTCCTCTGAAGTGAAGGGGCCGCCGCCGAGCACGGCGGCTCCGGCCGCCGGACATGGCGGCACCTGCCGCCCTAGGCCCGTTTTTGGCCTATAAATGGCCACTTACCCCTTCATTTTTTGCCACTCCTGTCTGTGTTGACGGACGATCTCGGCATTCTCTTCTTTTCATTTTTCCCGGACCCTGCCGGCGGCAGCGGCGGCACCTGATTTGCCTGACCCGGTTTTTTTTTTCTTAAGGGCCGTTTATTGGCACTATATAATATTCGCCACTTACCTCTTCCATTTTCTTGACACTGAAGCCTTCTGTGTGTTAAGACGATCTCTTCTCCCTCCCTTAATGCGATTCTTTTAACCCATAGAGAGATGCTTTTTGTTCATTTTTTAATTTCTAGTTCTTGGTGGATGTGTTTTTATGTGTTGGTGATGACTTGGGCCGACTCTGAAGAAATTAGACAAATTCTATATAATTAATTAAATATTCCCCCGAACGACGGAGCTTTAATCCTTGTGAGCTAAGAAAGCGGTCGTCGATTAAATCAGTTGTACATAAAGAACTACTTAGACTCATATAATTTTAGCACACTCATCGCATACATTGTCTCGTTCTACTCCCTATATTCCTGATAACTGCATCAAAATGTATTCATATCATATTTAGGACTAAATAATTACTGCTCTCAAATAAAATATTACGCTTAATTATTACTCTCCGGTTAATTAATAATTACGTAGGTATAAAGCTTTACAATCCGATCAATATTTTTGCTAAAAGAGCACATAGTTTAATTAATAAAATACGAGATTGCAACTTGCCATATTTCAGAACAAAATCTTGGCTTAAGTCACAATTAATCAATAAGTTGTGGCTAAAAGCCTTATCAATAAACGTTTTTGGCAAAAACAATTGCACTACAATTAAATCAACGCACATTTTGGCAACGAATTGCCCACGGTTCAATCAATTTTTTGGCAAACAAAATTGCTATAAATTTGGATTAAACAGCCTGTCTCAGCGACCAAATCGCTTAAAACGAACTTTTTGGGCAAAATGCCTTAAATTAATCAAATCTTTTGGCCAAAAGGCCGGTGTAAAATCAAGTGAATTAATGGCAGACAATCGCCCATCACAATCCATTTTGGCAACAAGAATTAGACCTAAATCAAAGCACATTTTTGGACTGAAAAGTCTCTTAATATATCAAATTCATTTGGCGACAATCCGCTCTAATTCACATCATTTGGCAAAATTATGCAAGAGTCCTAAATCACATAACTATTTTGGCTAAATAGCCTTTAAAAATTCAACTCATCTTCGGCATAATACAGCCCCAACATCACTTTGGCGACAAACTCGCTCCAACAAACGCTCTTTCGGCAGAGTAATAAGCCGAACAGTCAATTTCTGGGCAATAATAAGCCCAATTATATCAACTTTGGCGACAAATCGCCACCGACCACCATTTTTGGCACATTTAAATGCCCTTAAACCAACAACTTCTTTTGGCAACAAACGCCTCAACGAGATCAAATCAACCTCTTTGCGCAAAAATGCCTAAAAATAGCACAAAGCATACACACACTATGCATTTAAGCATCACACTTCAAAGCCGCGTTTCAATCAGCAAGGCCTATCGAACTACCCGTTGACTTCTTGATCTTCCATTCAATACACGGAAGCTACGTAGGCACGTTGGGGATTTAACTCCTGAAGCGGTTCAAGTCTGTAAATGGGCACTTGAAAACATTGTCAAATTTGGGTCAAGTTGCAAGGTCATTTGCAGCACGACTGCAAAGCAGTTTCATTCATCCCGGTCTAGGTTTCATCAGCCATGAGCATAGTACCTCGGGATCTCCACCTCTCGGGTTCGTAGGACCATTGATTTCCTTAACAGGTTGGAGTGATATAATTTTCTTAGTTAATTATGTTGTTTTTTTAATTAAATATTGGAAGTCACTCTTTTAGGGTTTTTCCTAGTTTACCCGAATACGAAGAATAAATTTAAACCGAGGTGGCGACTCATTACATTCTTACGTGCATTTCTGCTCTTTAATTCACATGCCTATTCACTTATGCCCCTATGACTATTTTTGGGCGTACAGAGGGTTCACAAATTATGGCGAACTGCATGCATGTTACTTTTGGTTAACTTGAGGCTGATTATTAATTGTCATCATTTGTGCATAAAATGTGTTTGACTACAAATTGCTAACATTATTTGTCACTAACACTTGTCCCTTCTTTTATGGGTATTATTTTTATTTGTGCCATTGTTTTTGCCAGGATATCATTTATTTGCTTACGAAATTCGAGTGAATATCTTTTCTTTAAGAATACTTGAATAAGCGAAGATTTGGACTTAATCAGTAGAAAATGTAGGATTTAAATTCATTTAAAACTTTGTTGGATTTTAATTTTGCACGATTGACAATCCTGTATCTCACAATATGCATAAAAGATAGATATAATCGTCAAAATGAATTTCTTCATCTCTGAATCTGTTCAAGAACATATCCTGAGGTCGGGAATAGCAAAGTAGCGCATGAATCGAAGGCCTCTTTTTGATTATGTCCGAACGGTACAGCAAAAGCGCCTCGCCTGTTACACCCATGATAAATTCACGGCACTAAACCATTCCCTGAAGGTCCTTTTGGGGATGGTCCATGGATGCACTACTTTGTTGGATTCTCCACGCGAAATCTCTTCTGTTTTCACATGTGGTTAGGCTATATCCATGGCCTCAAAGGTCAAGGGTCCTTTATAAGCCATATTCTCCTAATTTGCGTCTATAGCCCTAGTAGCACCTCTATCCCTTAGGTATTGGATTGTATGCCCCAAATGATTGCTCGAATCATTCCATTAAAATGAATTGTTGTTGTGATGTTGTGGCATGTCACTTCAATTGGGCATTGCATTTCCATATGTACAAAAACAAAAAGGGGTGATGGAAAATGATAAAAAAAAAAAATTCTCATTCCAAAGCCGAAAAATCACATTTTTGGTCCCTGACGACCCTGAAAATTACATTTTTGGTCCCTGAGAACCTGAAAAATTACAATTTAAAAGTTCCAAAAATTCCCAATATGACACAAATGCCCAAATTTCAAACATTTTGGCCAACTAAGGTACAAAAAAGTTCACATTTCGGCCCACTAAGGTCCAAAAAGTTCACAATTTCGGCCAACTAAGGCCCATAAATTCACACATTTCGAGCCACTAAGGCCCATAGAATTCACAATTTCGGCCACTAAGGCCCATAAATTCAACATTTTGGCCCCTAAGGCCCAATATTCTCAATTTGGCCGAAGGCCTAAAATACCCAAATTGGCCACTGGAGGCCCAAAAATTCGGCCCCTAAGGCCCAAAGTTCCCAATTTGGCCCAGAGGCCCCGAAAATTCACAATTTGGCCATAAGGCCCAAAATTCACAATTGGCCACAATTTGGCCACAGAGGCCCGAAAATTCACAATTTGGCCACTAAGGCCCAGAAACTCACATTTTGGCCTCTAAGGCCCAAAAAATCCCAATTTGGCCACTAAGGCCCAAAAATTCACAATTTGGCCACAGAGGCCCGAAAATTCACAATTTGGCCACTAAGACCCAGAAACTCACATTTTGGCCTCTAAGGCCCAAAAATTCCCAATTTGGCCCTAAAGACCCAAAAATTCCCAATTTGGCCCCTAAGGCCCAAAAATTCACATCTTGGCCCCAAAGGCCCAAAAGTTCCCAATTTGGCCACAAAAGCCCAAAGCCCAGGAATCCAATTTGGCCCCCAAGGCCCCCGAAAATTCACAATCTTGGCCCCTAAGGCCCCTAAAACATTCACATTTTGGCCCCTAAAAGGCCCAAAAATTCACATCTTGGCCCCAGGCCCAAAGTTCCCAAATTTGGCCACAAAAGGCCCAAAAATACACTTGGCCCCAAAGGCCCAAAAATTCCCAACTTGGCCCCAAAGGCCCAAAAATTCCCAACTTGGCCCCAAAGGCCCAAAATTCACAATTTGGCCCCAAAGACCCAAAATTCACAATTTGGCCACAAAGGCCCAGAAATTCACAATTTGGCCACAAAGGCCCATAAATTCACAATTTGGCCCAGAGGCCCAGAAATTCACAATTTGGCCACAGAGGCCCAGAAATTCGCAATTTGGCCCCAGAGGCCCAAAAATACCTAGTTTGGCCCCAGAGGCCCAAAAACTCACATGTTGGCCTCAAAGGCCCAAAAATTCACATTTTGGCCCCTAAGGGCCAAAAAAAAAAAACTTTTTGAGAACCTAGGGCCTTTCGAAAAGTAGGGCCTTTCCGAAAAGTTGAAGTATCCAGCCCTAAGCACTCTCTTAACATATCACATCCTATTTGGTCTATCCTAAGGTGTCCCTAGCAAACCAACATTACCATATCCACA
The DNA here is from genome assembly GCF_014843425.1 of Jatropha curcas. The sequence goes on from NW_023591102.1 coordinate 1,092,484, forward strand.
CAGGGTCAAACCGTCCCTAATCTCAATAAGGGTCAAGTCATTCTTCCTATAACCAACACTACCATACCCTCACACTATCTTCACATACCCTATGAAACAACCTTATATAGGATAGTCTAAATCGTTTTTGAAACTAATGTCCTTTTACAGGTACCGTCCCTCCAAAGACCACGTACTCGAAACCACCCAACTGAGCTCTCACCGCACAAGTCCAACAACCCCGATTTGCACCAATGGCATCAACTGTCTGACAAATCCAAAATCTCAATAGAAACAACTGGAGGCCAGAAATGGAGGCTAGAATGAATGAGGCCATTAGCTGCCCAAGAGGATTGGCACTAATAGCTGAAACTAGGTAGTGGTATGGAAAATGGGGCTTCAGCTGGGGAAGGGTGACATGCTGACCCTCCAATCAAGGACCTGGTGCTGACCGACGAACCTACCCTTTAAACCTGGAATGACATGCCCTCCCAGAACTAGCCTTACTTGAGGCTGGAAGCTGCAGAAAAAAATGAGAGAAAAACTAGAATTGTTGGAAAGGTCTATTACTGCCCTTAAGACACACAAGGAGGTAGTGGACATGGACTCCATGTCCTTGTTCCCTGAACCAAGACTGCCAACAAAGTTCAAAATGCCCAACATGGACAAGTTTGACGGAACCACTTGTCCCAAAACGCATCTGAAAATGTATATGGGTGCCCTAAACCTGTTCGGACTGAACAGCGAGCTCCTTGCTCAGCTGTTTCAACAATCACTCACCGGTGCTGCTTTGAGGTGGTTTGTCAACCTGGAAAGATGGTTTGTAAGCTTGGATCGTTCCAAAATGAAGAATTGGGAGGACATATGCAATGCTTTCAACACGCAGTACCATTATAATATTGAAGTGGGTGTTACCCGGAGGGAGCTGGAAACCACTAAACAAAAAAAAAAACAATGAGCCCTTTTCCTCATTCCTTTCGAGGTGGAGAGCCAAAGCTGCTCAAATGATCAACCGACCCTCGAAACAGGAACAAGTTGACATAATAAGCAAGAATTTACTTCATGTCTACCAGTCACAGCTTCAAACACAGTACTTGCCTACGTTCCAATCGCTCATTGCAACTGCAGCTAAGGTGGAAGACTTAATCCAGTTGGGTCAACTTTACATCCAGTTGGGTCAACTCAAGAAGACTCCATACAAAGAAGCAGAATCATGCTGGTCCAGTGGAGACAAAGGAAATAGCCAGTAATATCCCACGATCCTTTGCGTGTTGGCGAAACTTGGGAACAAATCGCAGCCAAAGGAAGGCATATATATTGATGATCTCGGCATGCCAATCCTTTAAGTGTTCCGAGAAGCAGTGAAAGCAATTTACTGAAGCCACTTAGAAGCCAAGGCCATTACCATAACCCTCTCCTCCGGAATTTTCAAGCCAATGAATACTGTTGAGTACCATCAAGGACCATGGGCATAAGACCGAACATGCTGGAACTTTGAAAAACCGCCTACAAGACCATGGTTGGAACGATGGGTCCATCATCCCCAGAGCAGAAGCTGAACATCAACCAATCCTCTTGCTTACACCATGGGGATTAATAGCAAAAGAAAAAAAAAAATTGCTAGAACAAATCGTTTCCGTCCCATACTTTTCGAACTTTTCTTAGAAATGAAATGAAGTTTGTGTCCTGAGAAGGTTGAGACCAAACCTCAAAAGAACAAAGGAATTGTTTCAAGAAACCAAACAACCAAACCTGGTTGATCGATTTAAAGCATCGAGAAGAACAAAGTCACTATAGTCAATCCAATCCCAGTCCAATCACAGTCCACCTAGAGTCTATCTTTTTAGCGTCTAGTTTTTCAAGTTTTCATTCAATTCAAATTTGTAAATTCTAAGTGTCTTCTTATAAACTTGTAAATCTAAGTGTCTTTTGTACACGAATTTTGTCTTATCAATAAAAAGGGATTAGTTTACGTTCCAATCATGTTTATACTCTTTCCCCCCATTCCTGTGAAAGCACGAAAAAAAATAAATCGAAAAAATAATAAAAAATTAAAAAAAATGATGATAAAATAAGATGATTGGCAAAGAAAAATGCATTCATCCTTTCATTTGCTCTGCATCAGTCAAAGCTAGGGGACATCCTAAGAAGCACCATCAAAGGGGAAGTTTTGAAGTGTAATCATGGGAAGGATCCAGCAAAAGGGTACGCAAGACTTCAAACAGTACCAAACAGTACCGAGGCAAAGTTCGATTAAAAGGAGGTTAAGGGGCCAGAATGGTTTTCTCCCGAAAACCCAGGAATGGAAGATGCGCTCCAGCCAGAGAGGTGGTCCTGAATTTTGAGTTTAAAACAAGTGTTCCCTTTATAAATAAGGATCATTTCTCAAAAACAAGGAAGGAAGAGTCTACTTCAAAATTCCTTATGGCAGAGGAGACCATGAGGAAATAAGTTCCAAGTTCAGAGGAAGATAAAGTTCAAGAAAAGGAATCAAATTAACCTCTAAAGAATTAACATGGGCAAAGCCACAAACTCAAAGCAAAAAGCTTCTTCAACACTCCAGCCACTCAAGTTAAACCTCACAATGTGGGTATTCAAAACTCTTTGTGATGATACAAGTCATATTTCAGTCCACATAGTGGTAAAACCACCTACAACAACAAAGTCAGATTCGCCTAGAGCTCCGAGTCAATACAGTTGATTCAACCCATCAAAATCAAAGTCGGGAATGAATCTCGGAAAGACATCAAAGCCGTGGAAGGGAATCCCCTGCGAGAAATCAAGGCCAGAAATGGAATTCTGCATCAACATCAAAGTTCGGAATGAATCCCGTAAAGACATCTGTGGTACCCCCCCCAAAATATCACCGGCATATGAATGCATGTGACTAAAGGGAAGTAAATGCACGTGAGTGTGTGAGTCGCCAAACCTTGTTTAATTTATTTTAGGGTAAACTACGGAAAAACCCTAAAGTGACTCCATTTTTAGATTAACCTAGTTACTAGATTAATCTGTCCAATGTTTTAAGGCACAATCTATGAACCCGAGGTGGATCCCGAGACTATGTCATGCTGAATGAACTAACCGATGGATGAATGCTTTGCAAAGGTGAATGATGGATTAATGAAATGTTTGAGTGATTTGATGATTTTCGACTTGCCACCCGGGGTGAAATCCCGAACGTGCCTAACGGTACTTCGTTTGAATGGAAGATCAAAGTCAAACGTAGTTCGATAGGCCTTCTTTGAAGGGCTTTGAATGGGTATGCTTAATGCATGAGTGTGTATTGCTTTGTGCATGAGTGTGTGTATCTTTTGTGCATTTTGTTTCAGCATTTTGCCAAAAATTGATTGATTTAGGCATTTGTGCCAAAATGGTTCATTTAACACGATTTGTCGCTTAAAAGATTGATTTTAAGGCATTTTGCCAAAAATGTCGATTTTAAGCGATTTTGTCGCTAAAATGGTTGATTTTAACGGTTTTTAAGCCGAAAATGATTGAATTTTGAGGCATTTTGCCAAAAATGTCGATTTTAAACGATTTGTCCGCAAAAATGGTGTTTTGATTTACGGTTTTAAACCGAATATGATTTTAGTGCATTTTGCCCAAAATGTTCCGATTTTAAGGCGATTTGTCGCTAAAATGGTTGATTTTAACGGTTTTTAACCGAAAATGATTGATTTTAAGGCATTGTTGGCCCAAAATGTCGATTGTTTAAGCGATTTGGTCGCTAAAATGGTTGATTTTTACGGTTTTTAAACGAAAATGATTTGATTTTTAAAGGCATTTTGCCAAAAAATGTCGGATTTTTAAAAGCGAATTTGTCGCTAAAATGAATTGATTTTTGGTTTTAAAACACGAAAATGATTGATTTTAAGGCATTTGCCAAATGTCCGATTTTTAAGCGATTTTGTGCTAAAATGGTTTGATTTTACGGGTTTTTAAAACCCGAAAAATGATTGAATTTTAAGGCATTTTGCCAAAAATGTCGATTTTAAGCGATTTGTCGATAAAAAGTTGATTTTATGAACTTTTAGTCGAAAGTGTTTGATTTTAAGGCGTTTTTCGCCAAAAATGGTCGATTTTTAACGAACTTTTGGCCGTAAAAAAGTTTGATTTTTGAATTAAGCGGATATTTAGTTGACGTGCATTGCTTTTATGCAGTTATAGAATGATTGAGAGTAGAAGAGAAAGCATGCATGAAAGTGCTAAAATTTAAATAGGCGGAATTTATTTAACGTACCTGATTTAATCGTTCGGCCACTTCTTTACTCCAGATTTAAGCTCCTCGTTTAGGTAATATTAATTAATTTTAATTTTTGTTTAATTTTAGTGACCAAATATCACAAATAATTGCAATATTTTAAATGCAAAGCCGGTAAAGAAGACGCAAGCGAGCGTGGAGAGAGAGTTTTGGTTTTCGTTCCGTCCAATACAGAAAGAGGTGCCCAAAAACAGCCTGATGGCGCTATTTATAGCCATTTTCGGGTCCCCGGGCGGTGGCTGCGCCGTGCAATGGCGGTAAGCCCGCTCAGAATTGAGGCCGGAGATGCGCCCCAGGCTGGCGGTAGCTACCGTCCCTGTCGGTGGGCGACAGGCCCCGCCCGCGGCGGCAAGAAGGCCCCCGCGTGTTGCTGGCGGCAGGCCTCGCCCAGGGCGCGAGGGGGGCCAGGACCTGCGGCGGGGCGACAGGCCTCGCTTGCGCGGGGGAGGCCTCGCCCGCGGGGGCGAGAGGCCTCGCCTCGCTGCGGACGCGGGAGCTCGCCCGCGGCGGGGCAGAAGGCTCGCCCGTCGCGCGGATGCGGGAGGTCTCGGCCCGCGCGGGGCCGAGAGTCCCGCCGCGCGCCAGGCGCGGGGCCTCGCCCGCGCGAGGCCGAGAGGTGTTTCGCCCGCGGGGGCGAGGGTCTCGCTCGCCGGGCGGCGGGCGCGAGGGGGCCTCGCCCGTAAACTGCGCGGTGCGAGGTGGGGACCCGCCCGCGCTGGGCGAGGGTCCCCGCCGCGCTGGGCGAGGGTCCCGCGCTGGCGAGGGTTCTCGCCCGCGGCTGGCGAGTGGCTGTCGCCCGCGCTTGGTGGGCTGGCGCCGCCGCGGTGGCCGGTGCGGCCAACCGTGTGGTCCCCGCTATCGGCGAGCTGTTTTTGGGAGTTTTTCGGACCTCCGAAAAATTATTCCGGGACCTTGTTTCCGCGATCCTCGTAAAATTCCGGACGTTTCAAGTACCATATTGAATATTTTTTTCCGGTGAACTTCCGAAATGGCCTCCGGTCCGGCCGGACTTTTTGCAGTCCGGAAAAATTGGCTCTTTGAGCCTTGTGAGTCAATAGTTACTGTAGCAAATGCACTGATAGCACAATTAATTGCTGTAGCAAATTCCATTGTAGCACAGTCAAATTTAACTGTAGAAAGTCAACCAACAGGCTTTTGAGCCTCAAAATTTGAAGTATTCCACAGTTTGCCCCCGCATCCGTCGCCATAAAAATGATTTAATGGGAGTCGGTGGTTGTCCGAACGGGCAAATTTTGAGGAATGGGCAGGGAGGAACCCCGCCGTGTTTTTTTTTTTTTTTTTTTTTTTTTTTAAATGAAAATGATCAAATGCATGGATTTATCGTGGCAAGAAAATGTTATTTTTGATCAAACTTATGTTGTGACCGGGCCTTTGTGGCTTGCCTACGTTTCCAAGAGCTCTTCGGGGGATTGGGAGAATCAGGTCTTTCGTAAGTTTCCTTCCAGGATGCGAACTTCGTGCTCGGGGCTGATGAGGAATTCATCTCCGAGCTTGATGTAGTGCGGAATTCCTTATCCGTCTTGGTGCCGAAAAATTTATTTTTCCGACTTGCTGTTGAGGCGAAAATTCAATGCCGACTTAAAACTGCTGATTGTGGAAATTCATTTCCAAATTTGGGATTTCTTCGGGATTCCTTCCCGACTTGATTTCTTTTCTTTGCGGGATTTCTTCCCGCTTGAATGTCTTTGCGGGATTTCTTCCCGGCTTTGATGTCTTTGCTGGGACTCTCTTCCCGACTGGATGTCTATGCGGGATTCTTTCCCGATTTGATGTTGATTGCAGAATTCATTTCTGGTCTTGATTTCTTCGCGGGATTCCTTCCCCGACTGGATGTCTTATGCGGGATTCCTTCTGATTTGATGTTGATCCAGAATTCATTTCTGGCTTGAATTTCTTTCGCGGGATTCCATTCCCGACTGGGTGTTGATGCAGAATTCATTTCTGCTTGATTTCTTCGCGGGATTCCTTCCCCGAGCTGGAATGTCTATGCGGGATTCCTTCCCGATTTGATGTTGATGAGATTCCATTTCTGGCTTGATTTCTTAGGTCCGGTGATTCCTTCCCGACTGATGGGTGTTGATGCAAGAATATCAATTTCTGTGGCTTGATTTTTCTTCGCGGGATTCCTTCCCGACTGATGTCTATGCGGGATTCTTACCGTTTGATGTTGATGCAGAATTCATTTCTGGCTTGATTTCTTCGTGGGATTCCTTCCCGACTGGCGTGTCTTCGTGTGGGGTTCCTTCCGATTTGATGTTGAATCAACTTATTGACTCGAGTTCGTATGTAGTGATGCTTATTAGGCGAATCTGACTTTGTTGTTGTAAAGTGGTTTTACCCACGTGGTTGACTGAAATATGACTTGTAATTTCATCACAAAGAGTTTTGAATACCACATTTGTGGTGGTAGACTTGAGTGGCTTGAGTGTTGGAAGAAGCTTTTATGCTTTGGCTTCAACCATGATTTGATTCCTTGAGGTTAATTTGAATTCTTTTTCTTGAACTTTATCTTCTCTTGAATTTGAAAACTTATTTCCTCAATGGTTCTCCTCTCCAATAAGAATTTTTGAGGAGACTCTTCCTTTCCTTGTTTGAGAAAGAAATAGATCCTTGTTTATAAGGACAACTTGTACTTGTACCATGCTAAGGCGCTTCATTTTCAAGTTGTTTTTTGTCTCCAATTTGTGGAAAATGACTGCTCTCTTTAACTTGCTTTTCAAAATGTGAGCAGCCGCTGTGGTCTTTGTCCTTATGGCTGGAGATGATTTGGTCATCTTACGCCCTTGATGGGTTTTTGAAATTTAACGGAAGAGCTTGCAAAGTTGACTCCGTTTTTTTGACAATCTTGATTTTTCCTGTAGCTAGCTTTGTCTTGATTTTTTTTCCTTTTTGTGCAGAGGTTCCTTTTGACACCCTATTTTTCCTTTTTTTTTTTTTTTTTTTTTTGTCTTTTTTTAGAAGCCCTCTCCCATAAAGAATGTCGAGGAAAACCTTGATTCTGAGATGACTTGAGTTAGTGTAGGGATAAGCAATCGTGACTGTGCAGACCAACCTAGGACTTCTTTATTCTGTCGCTTTTAAGCTCAAAATTCAGACAACCTCCTCTGCTCGGTAGCATCTTCCATTTCTGGTTTTTCGGGAAATCATTCCTGGCCCTAACCCCTTGAATACGGCTTTGCTCGGTATCTGTTTGAAAAGTCTTGCGGTACCCTTTGCTGGATCCTTTTCCCATGATTACGCCTTCAAAAACTTCCCCTTTGATGGTGCTTTCTGCATTCGTAACTTTTGTATTGGAATTTTATTCGTACCTTGCACTTGGTGAGTATTGAAATATGTATGCATGTTTGATATGAAAATGGGGTTTCACCATTTCGGATGTACTCTTTTTTTTTTTTTTTGTGGCCCCCGCCGTCGCCAT
>NW_023591102.1:1100665-1157921 GCF_014843425.1 Jatropha curcas
GACCCTTTAGTTCTACCTCGAAATGCGTGTATTTCTCGCTAGAGGTAACGCACCTGCATATAATCCCCTTGAACCTTTTACAAACCTACGTTAAAACTGATGTGGGTGCTGCCACCGCCTAAGCTACTCCACACCCTCATCTTTGTGGGTAATAGGAACCTGGAATAAATACGAAGCAACATCTACCAATGGTCAAGCCACAATAGGGGGCAAAGAATAGCTGCAAAGTGTGTTACAAGAAAGATAAATCGCTGGTGACATAACAAGCTCTTTAACTTGTACACAGGGCAAGTCCCATCTGCAACCTCCCCTCGGAGGTTATCCAAGAAAATTGAGTCCAATTTTCCTACAATCTCGCCAGTCAGAATGGCGATGATGTCCAAACATAGCTCATGGTTATAATCAAACATCAGATGGTCGATGGTGGATCCATCGTTTGGTAAAGCTTCCTTCAAAAGCCCACAATTGAAATGGCATTCAAAATGAATAAAATAAAAAAAAGGGGGCAAAAAGAAATAAAAAAAGAGAAAGCTTGTTTGTTAACATAACTTGAATACTACACTCACTGATAAAAGGCCATGCGACTCTAAGTAAGAACGTTTAGTGGCTCTTGCACAGACAGCGGCTAACATCACCAAAATGAAATAGATGGCTGAAGGATAAATAAATAGAAAAGGAAAAAAAGAAGGAATGAAAGAATGCATTTAGCGTGACGTATTTACTAAGGTAAAAAGCGGACCAAACTCCAGGCATACCAAGTTCACTTTTGGTGTAACTCTAGTGTTGCTCCGTTATGCTCTCCTAGCCAATTAAATGGTTCAGCCAAAATAAGTGAAATGACGTGCGTTGCCGTAGCACCATTTGCTCAACTATAGGACCAACCTAAGGCTACCTACCTGTGTAACCCCTTCCCCAAAATATCAACCGGCATATGAATGCATGTGACTAAAGGAAGAAATGCCAACGTGAGTGTTGAGTCGCCACTTGTTTAATTATTTTCATCGGTAAATTGGTTACTCTTAGGATATAATCTATACTCTCCTCTCATGCTGTTGTTACTTATACTCTCATTTTTTTAATCTATCACCTAGTTACTAGATTAAGTGCTTATTCCCAATGTTTTATATGGCACCTTCACGTTTCTAGTGCTGAACTACAAACTGATTTCTCGAGGTGTGATACCCCGTGAGTACTATTATGTTCTATGCTGAATTGGGGATTAACACTAAACCTGACTGAGATGAGGCACTGCTCGTTTGGTGACGCACACACGAGAATGATACCTTAGCACTCGCGACTTAGATGTAAAGATGTGTTGCTGCTGATTTTGTACTGCGGTTGTTTTAGGCTTTCGCCAGGGCATGTGGAGTGAAATCTCGCGATATCGAGATCTCGTTTTGCCCTTCGACCGTGACGTGTTTCGTGATTGAATGGAGACATATCAAAGTCCAAGGACGATTAATTGTATCGGCAGGCCATGTGGCTGGTTATTGATAGGGCTCTTTAGAATATGGGAGTACTTACAGTTCCTCTAAGATAGCACTCGCGTTTAAGTGTGTATGTGTGCAATACGAGATATGTGGTGTTTAATGCCCCCTCTTATGGCAAATCTGGCTGAAAGTGTGTAATGCTTTTGGCAATGAAAGTGTGTGTATGCTATGTGCAAATTTTGTTTTAGGCATTTTGCCAAAAAAAAATTGATTGATTTAAGGCCAGTGGCTTTCGGGATGCGCTACCAAAGACATCGGTTCCGTGTTAAAACAGATTTCTCGCATCGCTTAAAAAGTTTGTATTTTAAGGCATTTTTGCCCAAAAATGTCGATTTTAAGCGATTTGTCCGCTAAATATGGTTAGACCTTTTCTCACTGGTTTTTATAATACCTGATATATAATGAAATTTGATTCCTTCTCAATGTTTACCTCATTTGTGTTTTATAATAATACTATTGTTCGGTATTTTTTATATGTCCGTGATTTGTCTGCTATTATTATAATAAGTGGTTCTTTGTTTTTTAATTACTTTTTATTCCCGTATTTTTATTTATATGCGTTGTGAATTTTTTTAAAGTTGTCCAGTAATCAGTGCGACAAAGAGGTGATCTCAAAATTTCCTCATTGTACGAAGCTATGGGTGTGATGACGTAAAAAGTTATGTAGAATTGGCTTGTATGAAAATTGAAGACGGGCATGATTTAGATTTGACTTGTTCGCCTATCGATTTCAGCTTCCTTCATAGTGGATCGCCAGCATAAGGTCTTTTACTACCGAAAGTCACAATTGAGGAGCTACGGGATTAGTACGTACAAGCATGCATATGAAGTGCTCAATGGATATTCTATATACTTATAGTAACGATGATACATTTTATTTTACGTACACTGAACCTCTCCTTAATCGCGAGGACCGCAGCATACATTTCATTGTTTATAGGCGTCCACGCGCAAAGATTAGAGAGAAGCTCTCGTACTTAGGTAGTAAATTCACTTTGAATGGTAGTGTTTTTTCTCTGTCATGATTGTACACTCTGTAATATCGCATAAAACTAAGTCAAATGTTAGATAATTGCAACCTAACACACAAATTAAATTAAAATCAAACACACAGGTAAGATAACCGCACTACACGCGAAGGCGTCGAATAGGGGAGAAGAGTCATGCGGATCATCCCGTTCACAACTGCTCAATCATACGGAACCAAGAGGTGGTCTAGCAAAAACAGCCCTCGATAGATCGGTCCCTAATCATTATAGGCCCCATTTTTCGGGAATCCAGGCGGTGGCATGCCAGATCATCGCCGTGATGCAGGTGGACATTTTGTGGCCTAAACACTTACGCCATAGAGGACGGTTGCCCCAGCTTAGATTTTAAGGCACGGTACTACCTCGGGCCCGGGCCTTCAACGCTCGTGGATACCCCCACAATCGCCCCTAGGCTTCGCGTCTCGCGTGAAGCCTGTGAGTTTGACCCTTGTGTCCAACTGAGCTGCTCAGGTAGGGAGGAGTTGGAAATGGGGTTCAGGATGCTGCCGCCGAAGCCAAGGGTACCCAGGGTGCCGCAGTTCCTCTGCTCAATCTTTTATTTTGTTCCTTAGCTTTGCAGCTGGCCGAGATGATGTTCCCTCCTCTTCCTCGTATAGCGCTTAGCAGGCTCTACTATAGGTCCGTCGCACGTGCTGTCATGAGGCTGTGAGTGAGGGCAACAGTAACAGGACAACCTAGCGCAGCAGCGCGCGGGGGGCTAGACAGGAGCCGCGTGATCGCAGGGGATGCTCCGCTGACTCTAGCGGGGCTCCGGACAGTCGAGAGCTGGGTGGTTCTCCGCTCGGGTCAATGCTGGAGCAGGCCAGGCGGCCTCTTTTTTCCTTCATCTCGACTGGGCATGGGTTAAAGAATGTGCAAGGCAGAGCCTTGCGGGAGGACGCATCTCATGAGTCCAGTATTCGATTTCTCTGCCGGGATGGGCACCTCGCCCAGCCTGGCACGGTCCGGCGAGAGAATGGCCCGTCGACCTTCGAGTGACTTCTGTCTGTTCTGTTCATCGTGCGGGATAATCTGCTGTGTACCCGCGCGTTTTGCCCCATGCGTACTGGTTTTGATTTCTTGAGAGAGTCGAAGAGTCTGTCAGCCGCCCCACGCCCTGCCCCTGTCCTTATTCCTACAGGTGTCTATTGACGACTACAGCCGCATGAGGTGTGGTTACCGAATGGGTGATATGGGTGGCTGAAAGCCCGCTAGCGAGGCGAAAAAAGGTTTCGCCGCGCGGGGCGAGGGGTACGGGCAGATCAGGCACCTTAACAGTTGTGCGAATGTACCTGTCGCGGCGCGAGGGGCCTCGCGCTCGCGCGGCGTGCGAAGGGGCCTCGCACCGCGGAACCAGCTGGGCGAGGGTCCCCGCCACGCTGGGCGAGGGTTCTCCGCCCGCCGCTGGGCGCAGGCCCGCGACGCCTGGCGAGGGGCTGTCCGCCCACATGCGCTGGTGGGGCCTGGCGCGCCCGTTGGCCGGTGCGGCCAACCGTGTGATCCGCTTCGGAGCTGTTTGGGAGTTTTTTTTTTTTTTTCGGGACCTCCGAAAAAATATTCCGGGACCTGTTCCCCGCGACCTCGTAAAATTCCGGACGTTTCAAGTACCATATTGAGTATATTTTCGGTGGAATTTCCGAAATACATGTGCCTCACCGGTCGGCCGGTAAATGTTGCAGTACGGAAAAAATTGGCTCTTTGAGCCTTGTGAGTAAAGTTTACTGTATGAAAATCAAATTTAGCTGTTAGGCAAACTGGCCTGGATAGCACAATTAAATTTGCTGTAAGCAAATTCATTGTAGCACAGTCAAATTTACTTAGTAAAACGCCAAAAGTCACGCAACAGGCTTTTTGAGCCCTCAAAATTTGAGTATTCACAGTTGCCTCACCCACCGTCGACAATCAAAAAATGGATTATATGGGAGTCGGTGGTTCGTACACGAAACGAAATTATTGTGAGGATGGGCAGAGGAAGGAAACCCCTGCGCCGTATGTTTTTTATAATTTTTGTTTTTTTTCTTTTTTTTATTTTTTTAAATTGAAGATGATCAAATGCATGAATTTATTGTTGGCAAAGGAGAAATGGTGTTATTTCTATGATGTCAAACTTAATGTTGGTGACTGTACTGGGCCAGCCTTTGTTGGCTGCCTGACGTATACTCCAGAGAGACTCTTCGGGGGATGGAGAATCAGGTTTTTCGTAGTTTTCCTTTCCAGGCATGCGAACTTCGTGCTCGGGCATTGATGCGGATTCATCTCCGGCTTGATGTTAGTGCGGAATTCCTTTCCGTCTTGTGTTGGCGAACACTTAATTCCCCGAGACTTGCTTGTTGAGAGCAAAATTCAAATGGCCGACTTAAATGCTGATTGGGAATTCATTTCCAATTTGATTTCCTTCGGGATTCCTTCCCGACTTTGATTTTCTCGCGGGATTGCTTCCCGGCTTGAATGTTTTGCGGGATTTCTTCCCGGCTTGATGTCTTTGCGGGATTCTTCCGTGCTTGATGTCTTTGGCGGATTTCTTCCCGACTGGATGTCTTATGCGGGATTTCTTTTCCCGATTTGAATGTGACTTGCAGAATCATCTTCTGGCTTGATTTCTTCGCGGGATTCCTTCCCGACTGGATGTCTATGCGGGATTCCTTCCCGCTTTGATGTTGAATGCAGAATTCATATTCTGGCTTGATTTCTTCGCGGGGATTCCTTCCTGACTGGGTGTTGATGCAGAATTCATTTCCTGGCTTGATTTCAATTCGCGGGATTCCCTTCCGACTGGATGTCCTATGCGGGATTCTTCCCGATTTGAATGTTGATGCCAGAATTTCATTTCTGGCTTGATTTCTTCGTGGATTCCTTCCCGACTGGGTGTCTTTGTGGGGTTCCTTCTCCGATTTGGATTGGTTTGAATCACTTATTGACTCGAGTTCGTATGATAGTGATGACCTAGGCGAATCTGACCTTTGTTTGTTGTGTGGTTACCACTGGTTGACGTTTGAAATATGCTTGTATTCATCAACAAAGAGTTTTGTAAAACCCAACATGTGGTGGTAATTGAGTGGCTTTGAGTGTTGAAGAAGCTTTTATGCTTTGGCGTTCACCATGTTTGAATTCTTGAGGTTATTTTGATTCTTTTTCTTGAACTTGTATTTCCCTGCTGAATTGTAACTTATTTCCTCGAATGGTTCTCCTCTCCATAAGGAATTTTGAGAGACTCTTCCTTTCCTGTTGTTTTGAGAAATGATCCTTTAAGGACATTTGTATTTGTGCCATTTTTGGTGCTTGATTTTCAAGGTGTTTGTTGTCATCCAATTTGTGGAAATGACTGCTTCTTTTCACTTGCTTTTTTTTTAAACTGTGAGCAGCCACTTGGTTTTTGTCCTTATGGCTGAAATGATTTGTCATCTACCCTTGATGGGCTTGAATTTAACGGAGAGCTTGCAGTTGACCCGTTTTTTTTTTGACAACTTGATTTCCTGTAGCTTTGTCCTTGATTTCTTTCTTTTGTACAGAGGTTCCTTTTGACCCTTTTTTTTCTTTTGCTTGTTTTTTTTTTTTTTTTTTTTTTCTTTTTAGAAGCAGCTCCTCCATAAAGAATGTCGAGCAACTTGATTCTGAGATGACTTGAGTGTTAGGAAGCATGTGACTGTGCAGACCCAACCAAAAAGGATTCGTAAGAGATTTGATGTTAACTTACATTTTTCTTTGTATGGTTTCCAGGTTCCTGACGGATTGGTCAATCAGATGATGGAACTGGTTGCCGATCAGAGGAGGAGGAGGCCCCGTCGCTGAAGCCATGGTTGCCGGATATGTATTTTTTTTTCTTGCATTTCTGTACTAAACTTTTACTCTACTTCTGTGTCGAATTCTGACTGTACCTCTGTACTGTATGTCATCTGTACCTGCAACTAGTTAGTACTGAAATCATGTATGCATGTTTGAAATGAAAATGGGGTTTCACCATTTCGGATGTACTTTTTTTTTTTTTTTTTTTTTTTTTTTGTGGCCCCCGCCTGTCGGTGGCTTGCTGCCGCTGAACGTTTTGGCGGCTGCTGGCCTCGTTCGGTGGCAATTTGGGTTGGCGGCAGCTGCCGCCATCATTCGGCGATTCTTCTATAAAGAAAGTTTTCTTGTTTGGTTTTTCATTCATTCCTTCCTTTTCTCTCTTCTTCCCTTCTTCATCTTCAAAAGAATTGAAATCTTTTTTTTACTCACAGCATGCACAGCTGGATTAGGAGTCTCTCCAAAGTCCGAAAAGATCAAACTTGAAGAGGTATGGCCTCTCTCCTATCATTACCCTTAGGGGGGTAGTGATCGACTGGAACTTTTTATGGGCCTGTATCAGACTCTGGGAACCTGAGGCCCACGTTTTCTGGTTCGGAGCTATGATGGAAGAGATGTGCCCTCTTTTCGAGGAGTTTTGTGCTATCATAGGGTGTGACCCTAATGCCCTTTAGTCAGGCATGAGGTTAAAGTTGGGTATGTTCGGTCATTTGAAAATTTATTTCAATTCAGCCGGCCACAAGCTAAGACCATGATTGTTGACGACCAGAAGGCGATTCAAAGCAATTTTTTGTTGCCCCTGATTGATGAGGTTTTTCAGGGGTCTGTTTCAGATGACCCCAGACCGGATTGAGGCTAGGATGCGGGCTTGGTTCTTGTTTTTGGCTGGCTTTCTTGTTCAACCAGGATCCGGGGCTAACGGGGGTTTGCGACTTTGTTAAAAGAGCAGATGGAGGATATGGGTTGCATAGGTGGTATTGTGCTGGCAGAAACTATCAGGAGCCTTGACAGAGCTGCTTTAGGCTTCGAGGATTGGACAGTTTCCCCTATTATTCTCCAGGTACTTCTCTTATTATCATTTTTTTTTTAGCTTGTTCCTTTATAATAGAAAGGATCCATTTTTCAGATTTGGTTAAAGGACCACCTCCAAGTGGTTGCTGCCCCTACTTTATTGCCTTATAATCCCGCCTAGCACCGTATGCGAAGGATCTTGACCACCTACCCATCCGTGGATGCATGGACCTCATGGCTGATTGAATTGGGTCCAAATGAGGTGCTGTGGTTCGTATCCTGGTATTGAAGTGCTGTGGTTTTGGTAAGGCCAATTACCCGCTTTATTCAAGTCAGCTCTCCCATAACTCAGGTTTTTACCTTTTAGGCCTTACCCCTTGTACTTGGTACTTGCGCTTTCGCGCGTTATGAAGGCAGATGGGAATAGATCAAGACTGTACGATCATGGATGACTACTTTATCTGATTTCACATCACTCCGGAGTTACCCGAGCTGTCCCCTAGAGCTTGGGTTAGAGATCATGCAGATGGTTTAGGCCTTACCTAATCCTGCTGGTATTCAGACTTCCTCCTGAGTATCGGTCCTGGTTCATGACCGTTGTCCTGGCCGGTTGATTTAGCTGAGGAGGAGATGCACTGCTTGAGTGTACTTGATAGGCTGGATCAGGCTGACGCTGGTAAAAACGAGGCTGGGACAGATGGAGGAGATTGTGTTGACTCCTTGGACAGGCGAGGCTGGAGAGAGTTCAACAGCTAGGGATGACTCGGAGGACGTTGCCCCACGGAGGCGACGGGCCACCTAGACTCCGATAGGCTTTATTCTTTGGTTTTGGATGTATTTTGTTTCATGGATTTTATATATATATATATATATTTTTTGGCTTTCTGCTTGTACTGTTTGGCTTTATTTTTTTATTGGAGTGTTGTTTGACTTTTAAGCTTTCCAAGCATGTTCCAACTTTATTCCTTTAAGCTCTAATTTTTGCCTAAGCCGCCCTTTCGGGTTTTCAACTTGGCGAGCTACCCATTTTTGCCTAAGCTGCCCCCTAAGCGCCCTTTCCGGGTTTTTCGACTTAGCGGGCACCGCGACTTTTTGCCTTAAGTCGCCCTGTCGGGTTTTCGCTTAGCGGGTTTTCTTTTGTTTTTTTTTTTATTATATTTTTTTTTATTAATTTTTTTTTGGTTTTATTTTTTTTTATTAGCAAAGAAAGAAAAGAATGATGAAATGATGATTTTTATTAATGTTTAGAACCGTGCCCAATGAGGGCTGGCTTAACAATATCTTCCGATATGTAATTTTCTTTTTTTTCGAAGAGAATCAGGTCTAATGTAGTTGGGCGGGGCGTTTTACATTATGCAATGCTTATTTAACACAAATACCTTTTTCACTGATCAACTGATCTAAATTACATGGATTTGCAAATTCTAAACCATCCAAATCAGTCAAAATGACGGCTCCGCCGGACAATACTTTCTTCAACACATAGGGGCTAGCCCAATGAGGACGAAACTTCCCACGTGGATCTTGAATTGGTTGCCTAATTTCCTTCAGAACCAAACAGCCTTCTTCCAGCTTTCGGTCTTTGACCTTTTTGTTAAAATGCCGCGCCATTCTCCTTTGGTAGACTCGAGTTTGGTGGATTGCTTGCAACCGCTTTTCATCCATACCCAAAAGTTGCAAATGATAATTCTTCACCCAATCTGCTTCGCTGATCTGACTTTCTTTGCTTCACTGATCTGGCTTTCCCGGATAACCCTCGCCGACTGAACTTCTAACTCAATAGGCAATACTGCTTCCATGCCATATACTAAGGAATACGGGGTTGCCCCAGTAGGTGTTCTAATTGAAGTCCGATATCCCCATAAGGCATTCGGTAACTGTTCATGCCAAGCTTTGTGCTTTTTAATTGTCTTTTGCAAAATAACTTTTATGGGCTTATTTGCAACTTCTACAGCCCCGGTTTGCGGACGATAGGGCGAGGACTTATGATGTTGGATTCTCGTCTCTTTCAACAAATTAGCAAATTCACCCTGGAAGTGAGCTCCATTATCCTCCGTGGTGATCTCGAATGGCGTTCCGTCGAACAAAGGGATGTTGGTACGAACGAATGCGCTGCCTTCTTTGGCATTCAGAATTGAAATAAGAGGTGCCTCGATGCCACTTAGGTGAAGTAATCTATAGCACGCAAATGAACTGGTGGACCGTTGGAAGCTTTCGGGTGGATTTTTCCGATCACGTCTAATGCCAGTATGCGAAAGGCCATGGTGAAGCAATAGGATTCAAATTGACCGGAGGTTGTCTTTTTGGCAGCTTAGCAAAAAATTTGACAATTCGTGACCCTTCTGCGCGTGCTCTCACGCAATCTGCCTTCATGGTTTGAAGTATAACCTAGTTCATGATTTTTCGAGCCTCAAGGCTATCTCGTGGCATGTGTGGGCCAGATTCCCCGTTATGTAAGGAATCCATGCATGGTTTGAGTTCTCCCTCATCGACGCACTTGGTGGCAAGCGCTCCAACTTCTCTTGTACAGAACTCCATCATGTTAAGGAAATATCGCGGATGCCATTTACGGTCTCACATGTTCGTTGGATCAGTCTTTGGTGGATCCCTCTGGGTAGGCTTCATTCTGAAGATAGTTCTGTATGTCCCAAAACCAAGGCTTGTTGTCCACCAAATTCATGATATGCGCTGGCTGTTTCTGTAGCCGAACTGTCAGAGGTCGGATGACTTGGTCTCCCCCTACATTAACCATGGAGGCCAAGGCAGCCAGAGCATCAGCAAACTGATTTTTGGCTCGTGGCAAATAGTGGAAGGATAAATCCTCAAATTGCTGAGCCAGTTCGTCCAAACGTTGTAGGTAAGGAACCAAACGCTCTTCTTTAATTTTCCATTTTCTCAAAGCTTGGGAGACTATTAAATTGGAATCCCCGAAAACCTTCTCCGAAAACCTTGAGGAATCTTTATCTCCTTTCCAAGGTAGCTTCTTACCCTCTTATGCAAGCTTCATACTCGGCTTCATTGTTTAGTGCAAGTTGAAATCCAATTTGACCTGCGTTGGGAATGTATTCCTCCACAAGGAGTTTGGGAATACACTCCGCCCCATTTTCCATGATAATCTGAAGCTCCATCGATAGTAATCTCCCATGACTTTCACTTTCTAGCTAACAAATTCTCTTCATATCAGGAAATCCCTTTCTCTTGTCTCTATTTTGTCTCTGACCGGTAATTTCAGCTAGTTGATCAAGCTAAGCACCGCCTTTCACGGCCTTGCCGTTCCTTCCGTTGTACAAATTTTAAATCATAAGCTGCAAGCACTGATACCCACTTAGCCATCTTACAGTCAAGAACCGGCCTCCATAAGGAATTTCAAGGGGTTCGATTCAGAAATGACATAGGTTGTGTAAGACGAAAGGTAGTGTTGCAGCTTTGTACAGGCCCAAACTAGAGCTAGACACAACTTCTCTATCTTGTTGTATTTTAGCTCGTATTCTAGCATCCTCTTGCTTAAGTAATACACGGCATTTTCTATCCTTGTATCTTTTGCTTGTTGAGCTAGCATTGCACCCATCGCTTCTTCTGTCACTGATAGAGGTAAACAGCAAAGGCTTTCCTAGCCTTGGTGCCTGTAAAACTGGCGGGGATAACAGATATTGCTTGAAACTTGGTCGAAAGCTTTCCTGACAATACCTCATTCATTTGACGGCCAACTTCCTTTTTCTGAGCAAATTTGAATCGGATTACAAGTATCGGCAATTGATTGATGAACCGGCTTTTGATGTACTGTAGCCTTTCCCAGGAATACCTCGAACCTTCCTTTTCCGTTCTTGGTGCTGGCATTTCCAGAATGGCTTTGGCTTTTGGAAGGGTCAATCCTCTATGCCCTTTCGGCTGACCATATTGGCCCCCCAGAAATACTCCGGATGTACGAACAGACACTTTGCTGGGTTAAGCTTCAAATTATACTTTCGAAGTCTAAGGAAGAACTTCTCAAGTGCTATTGTATGCTCTTCAGCTGTTTTTGATTTAATAACCATATCATCCACGTACACTTCTACTTCTTCATGAATCATGTCATGGAAAACGGCTGTTGCCATTCTTTGGTAGGTTGCCCCCGCATTTTTGAGCCCAAAAGGCATAACTCTATAACAATAAGTTCCCCATTCCGTGATGAATGCCATTTTCTCTTTGTCTGGTGCATGCATCATTATTTGGTTGTATCCGACAGCAAGATCGGTCAAGGAGACCATCTCGTGTCAGGAAGACCCTTCGGTGTCCCGCCATTCGGTTCCACTAACAATCAATATGCGGCAAGGGGGAAAGTCTCCTTCGGACATGCTTTAATTCAAATCCGCGGTAGGTCTACAACACATTCTGACTTTGCCATCTTTCTTCGGCACCGGTAACAATGTTTGCTAACCATGTCGGGTAGGCAGATGGGTTCTAATGAACCTGTTCTCCTCTCACAGTTGCTTGGCTACTTCCTCTTGATTTTCAAGGACATTCTGTCTTCAGCCTTCTTAGCCTTTCTGTTTTACTGGCTTAGTCTCAGGGTATACTGGAATCTTGTTGCACCACTATTGCCGGTCAATTCCCGTGATGTTCACTTGCTTCCCAACAGAACTTCTTTAAGCATTCACTGATCTGTTCTGTTTCACACAGTCAGATGCAATGTATGTATGTTCATTTTCCCTTCTTTGCCAATTATTATTTTTTTTTTCATTTTTTATTTCATTTATTTCTTTTTCAAATTATTTTTGCTTGGAAATGCTTGAAAGATGACACGCGGGTACGTCCAAATGAATTTGCAAGCCTTTTATTGATTATGAGAGAATTGTCTTCACCAAAAGTTCATCCGAATTTGAATCTGGATCTTCTAGATCCGACACTAAACGACTCAGAACTGGAACGGACTCTGACTCGGTTTTGACTGCGGGGTCCAGACTCAGACTCAGTACAGGACTTGAAATTACAGACTCTGACTCTGGTTTGACTTCGGGAAGGGGGTTCATTAAGCAGCGTGTTCCTCCTCGGCGTTACAGTTGGTGAAAGGTCTTCGTTCGCTTGATCAGCTCGGCAGGTCTTGATCCCCATTATTTCCTGTTGATAACCGCAACCTCATCAAAGAGACTAGGCCTGCATAAAGTCTTACTACTCCAGTTCAGTTTATTGCTTTCAACTTCTTCAGATAAGCCATTTAGGTCCAGGCCACGGATTCACTCCAACTTTTTGGAATACTCGAAAAGGATCGAATCAATTCCTTTGGTCAGAAAAACAATAAGCATTTACCCGTGATTTGGTAAAGGGGATTAGTGCTAATGTTCGGCTGTCCTTTCTTGTGGATGATTGAACCGTTGTCTAACCAGGTCTGGAATGCGGTTCTTAAGCGTCCAGACGCTTCAGTCTTGTGCCCCGTTACCCTGATGGTACTCACAGTATTCATCAGCTTTGTAGTTCCTTGTCGTAATGGGTTGGGTGGTGGCCTGTCTTCTAAGGCTTGATGTAGTTTGCTTTGACAGCTTCTCGAAATAAAACCAAAAGGATTGGCAATAACCGAGATCAGTATATATTCTTCTCGCTGACTGCCGTTTCTCACGTATATCCCACAACGTAAAGGATCCGGTCCGTGTGGGTGATCTTGCCACTTCAAATGGACTTTGCTAGATTGGCTAGGTTTTCTTGTAATTTTGAGGTTCCCGGGTCCTTCTTTCAGTTGCCCTATTTTGGATTAAGTCTTCTCACCTTATTGCAGTGCATGGGCGATTGGACGTGGCAAAGTACTGTGTTTGAAGCTGTGACTGGTAGACCAGGCAGTAAGTTCTTGAATTATTATATCACTTGTTCCTGTTCAGCAGGGTCCCGTGATCATTTTGGGGTGACCTTGGCCCTTTTCCTCTAAGGAACGAGGGAAAGGGTTCATTGTTTTTCCGTTTGGTGGTTTCCAGTTTTTTCCTCATTTTCTGAGCTTCCAGCTCAGAAGCAGTTCTGGAGGGCATATCGTCCAGGTTAGGGGTAGGGTTTGTTGGTTCAGCAGCAGAACCCTGATTGGAGGTAGCAGGTCCACTTCCCCCAGCGGAAACCCCATTTCTATTACCATTACTTAATTCAGCTATCAGGGCAGTCCTTTGGGCAGCCAATGCCTCATTCATTCTAGCCTCCATTTTGGCCTCCAGTCTGGCCTCCAGTTGTTCAATAAGGCGATGTCAGCTAGTGATGCCATTGGTGCAGTTGAAGCTTGGTGAGGATGGTGATAGCAACTATAAGGTGTAGGCTGACAACTTACAGGGGGTACCTGGACGTATAAGGGTAATTATATCAGGGGACAGTGAGTAGTACTGTGTATCAGGGTAATTGATATGAGGTACATCGACTCTTTGTCCAACTGTGCATGACTGACAAACAGAAGGATATTCTTGTGTCCCCCCACTCTCTCTTTTTTTTTGTTTTTTTTTTTATTTTGCTTATGATATGTCATGAATGCGCACAATACACGCCATAATTTATTTAATGATATGATTCGAACCATTAGGAGCATACAGTCCTAGAGGGTAGGTTCTATAGGCTATGACACAAATAGAGAATAGGCTTGTAAAGGGACCCTTGAGCCTTGAACATGGATATACCTAACCACATTGTCCTCATCGGATCAGGCGGGGTAGAAAAAACACGCGTCAACAACATCAGATGTGCATGAACTAAGATACTTATGAAGCATGAACTATGTTAATATCTATTGTATTGTATGTGCTTATGAACGTAGAATATGTATTATGAATATAATAAGATTGTAAATCTATGAAGTATGACATGTTGAACTCTGGACCTTAGATAACTTTGTTGAGCATATTTTTCAGTGAAACATACTTGTTTTTTGTTTATGGATTGCATATAAATGTTTTTAATGTCTTAATCACATTTTTCAATTAAATCCAGATTTCCATATCATGTATTCTTAAGGAAAGAACACTTGATTCGTATTAGGGTACCCTGCAAAACAAAGCATAATAAAATAAGACCTTAAAGAAAGGCCGGTTAGTTTTCACAACAATTGTAGTCCACTTTTATGCAAAATGATTACATAAACTATCCCCAGTGAAGTCGCCAAACTGTGAACCCCTCCCTCAAACATCATAGGCATATGGATGCATGTGACTAAGGAAGAAATGCACGTGATGTGTGAGTCGCCACCTTGTTTAATTATTTAATTATATTTTGAACTTTCTTTGCAATAAAGGTTTGGTATATCAGGTGGATGATGTTTTTATATAACTTGTCTACTTGTATTTGTGAACCCCTCCCCGAGGTGGATCCCGAGACTATGTCATGTTGATGAACTAACCGATGGATGAATGCTTTGCAAGGTAAGTGATGGATTAATGAAATGTTTATGTGATTTGTGGTTGATTTTGACTTTGCGCCCGGGGTGGAAATCCCGAACGTGCCTACGTACTTTCCGTTTGAATGGAAGATCAAGAGTCAACGAGTTCGATGGCCTTCTTTAAGGGCTTTGAATGGGTATGCTTAAATGCATGAGTTGTGTATGCCTTTGTGCATGAAGTGTGGTATGCTTTGTGCATGAGTGTGTATGGCTTTGTGGCATGAGTGAGTGGTGTATGCTTTGTGTTCATTTTGTTTAGGCATTTTGCCAAAATTGATTGATTTAGGCAATACGGTTTTAAACCGAAAATAATTGATTTTAAGGCATTTTGCCAAAAATGTCGATTTTAAGCGATTCGTCGCTAAAATGGTTGATTTTACGGTTTTAAACCGAAAGTAATTGATTTTAAGGCATTTTGCCAAAAATGTCGGTTTTAAGCGATTTGTCGCTAAAATGGTTGATTTTGAGGCCTTAGGCCGAAAAGTGTTGATTTTAAGGCTTTGAGCCGAAATTGATTGATTTTAAGGCGTTTCGCCAAAATGGTTCAATTTTACGACTTTTGGCCGTAAAAAGTTTGATTTTTGATTAAGCGGAATTTTAGTTGACGTGCCAAAAATAATGATGACGTGGATGCATTTATGCAATTGTAGAATTATTAAGAGTAGGAGAGAAATATGCATGAAATGCTAAAATTAAATAGGCAGAGTTTTGTTTACATACCTGGTTTAATCGACGACCGCTTCTTAACTCCAGATTAAGCTCCTTGTTTAGGTATATTAATTAATTTTTAATTTTATTTAATTTTAGTGGTCAAATATCACAATAAAAATGCAAAAAACTAAATTAAAATGCAAAAAGCGGTAAAGAAAACGCAAGGAGCGTGAGAGGGAGAAGGATTCGTCTATCAAAACAGACAAGGCGCACCAAAATCTCTTGATTATTTGCTTATAAATAGCTTGAAAAAATTCATTTTCATTCATTCTAAACTTTCTAACCTAAGGAACTCTCTCAAAATCTCTCAACTTCTAAAGCTCCAAAATTCTTCTCTTTTTTTTTTTTCATGGCTTCCCCTGATCTGAGCGGTGAGGAGTACCTAGGGTCTCTGGGGATCTCGCTTGACGAGGTCAACCTTACGGCGGACGCTGACACTCACGCCTCCGTAACAGGCATCTTCGAGCCTCGCTCGCGCGGGGCGAGAGGCCTCGCCCTCTGCGCGGACGCGGGAGGCCTCGCCCGCGCGGGGCGAGAGGCCTCCGCCCTTCTTGCGCCGTGCGGAGGTTCGCCCGCGCGGGGCGAGAAGTCCTTCGCCCGGCGGGCGCGGGAGGCCTCGCCGCTGCGAGGCGAGAGGTTTCGCCCGCGCGGGGCGAGGGGTCTCGCTCAGCGCGCGGCGCGAGGGGCCTCCCCGCGGCGCGGTGCGAGGGGCCTCGCCCGCGCTGGGTCGAGGGTCCCGCCCACGGCTGGCGAGGGTTCTCGCCCCGCGCTGGGCGCCAGGCCCCGCCGCGCTGGGCGAGGGCTGTCGCCCGCCGCCTGGTGGGAGGCTGGCGCCGCCGTGGCCGGTGGCGGCCACCGTGTGTCGCTTCGGAGCTGTTTTGGGAGTTTCGGGACCTCCGAAAATATTCCGGGACCTGTTCCGCGATCCTCGTAAATTCCGGCACGTTTCAAGTACCATATTGATATGATTTTCGGTGAACTTCGAAATGGGCCTCCGTCCCGGCCGGACTGTTTGCAGTCGGAAAAAATTGGCTCTTTGAGCCTTTGTGAGTCCAAAGTTACTGCAGAAAGTCAAATTACTGTGAGCAAATGCACTGTACACAATTAAATTTGCCTGTAGCAATTCCATTGTAGCACCAGTCAAATTTACTGTAGGCAAGTCACCTGTAGCAAATTCATTGTAGCACAGTCAAATTTACTGTAGCAAAGTCAACCAACAGGCTTTTTGAGCCTCAAAATTTGAGTATTCACACTACCATAGCCGTCAATTCCACTAAGTAGCAAGTACTAACTAAAAATGCAGAAGTAAATAACTAAAGGCCAGTACGGGCTAGTGCGGTCCATACTCAATGCATGATCTACAAGCGGTCGCAAGGACACGATGTAAGCTCCAAAGTCATAAGATGGAATCTCGTAACCCGAGAAATCGAAAACTAGCAGAATCAATTAAGCAGGGTCTATATCCAGCTGGGGAACTACAAGAACTTCTTCCACCATGGGTATTCTCCTAGAAATGATGCTGAATTCTTCAAACAATGGATAAATCTCGAAGTTGTTGTGATGAAATAAGTTGTTCGAAGGATCAAATTGGTTAATCAACCACTATAACAATCCGAGTTGAACCCGAATGTTCCGGTAGCAGCTTAGTCCGTTGAGCTCGAATGGCGTCAGTAAATCCCAATCCTCATGGCTAAAACTACGGAACAATACTTTGAAAGCAGGTGCCAAGGATCGATCCATGGAAAATGAAGAAGAAATAAAGAGTTTGGGGAATTTTTTAAGTGAAGACTTCGTCTGGAATGAGAAGAGAGAACTTTTATAACGTGTGAACGTATTATGGACTTTTATAGTAAAGAAATGAAAGCACAGATTGACAGCTGGCTACCACTGCAGCAATAGTGGTGCACACCACTGGTTAGTCGACAGCTGCAAAGAGTGTTGCTCTATTGTTTTTAAGTCTCAGATTTAATGGACAATGCAATTATTTGCTATAAAGCACAAATACGCCAATATCGCTCAAGAACATGTAAAGAAATTGGGTTAAGGCCTTTGTATAAATAAAAGAATAATCATTCTCTACAAAATATTCCCCGAACTGGAGCCAACTCAAGATATGTTGGAAGCCGTCTCCTCTAAATCATCACTGCTAGACTTCTCGGCTTGTTCACTGATCACCGGCATGCGTCTAGTCCCGCGACTAGCATTGCCACCATGCTGTGTCCCTTGACCTCGACCAGCAGGAGGCGCCATGCTGGCTCTCTACATACATTCATAAGTATTGGCAAATGCATCTCATGCATACATAGCATATGCATTGCATATTTTTTCTTGTGTTGTTTATAGTTATAGATACATGCTCGTTCGAGAGCCTCACCATCGCCAACTTAAGGTGCTTTGCTTCGTACAAATGGAACACCTCATTGTAGTCGTCAATAGACACCTGTAGGATAAGACAGGGGCAGGGGCTGACAATAAGAAATCAAAATAATGAAAGGGAAGTTATCAGAATAAAGAACAGAAGTCACTCACATGGATGCAGCTGGGTGGAGAAATCCGATATGGACTCATGAGATGCGTCTCCAGCATGCCTTGCACATTCTAACCCATGCAGTCGAAGATGAAGGAAAAAGAGGCGCCTGGCCCATGCTCCAGCTTACCCACGACAACAGCCATGTCCGGAGCCCTAGAGTCAGATCCCCTCCTCACGCGCTTACCGCGCTGCTGTTACTGTTATAAGCATAAAGCACACTATATGAATAAGTGGAAAAGAACATGGGAGGAAAGCTAAGAACAAAATAAAAAGAGATGAAACTCACCTGTACTGGGGCAGCATCCTGAACCCCATCCAACTCCTTTGCCTCAGTAAAAGGGTCAAACTCAGTCAGAGGAGGGATGTGGACCAGGAGCTGTGTCCGCAAAAATATGGCGTAAGTGTTAGGCACAAAAGTCCCTAGATGATCTGTAGCAGCTGACCCTCTTCGAGCAGTTGTGATGTCCTGCTCCAGCTGGATGGATCTGGTGGACAACATGTAGTATGGGACATCATGAGGAACCCTCCTTCAGTCTGGTCCTAGCTCCCACTCATATATGCTCTCTCGGAGGTAGTACATGTTATAGAATAGATCCAGAAGGAGAAACCGCCTGTGCTGGTAGAAGACAGCTGCCTGGATGAAATCGAGAAAATCAGCTGCGTCTGCCATTCATATACCCTCTTCCATGGATATCTCTCGATTTGAAAAATACAGAAAAATAAAAAATAAAAAAAAACATAAAAAAAAGAAAAAAAGAAAGAATAAAACAAGAAAAAAGAGAAAATAATAAAAAGGGAGGTAGTGACTTACCAGGTCCTAGCTCGAGCCGTTTAGCAGTTGCTGAAACATTGCAACGTCTGATGTAGTATAGAATACCCCCTGCTAAATCGTCATGCTCGACCTCGAGGAAGAGATCTCACATTCACATCGCCCTCGAAGCCTAACACACCAGGCATCGGGAGGACTTTGTGCTCACAGGCCTAGATTTGTACCAAAAATAAACTAGAAATCAGTAAATAAGAGGAAAGGCGAGAATAAAAGCAGAAAGAAGAAAGTAACCAAGAGATGTGGTTTTTTACCTAAATAACTCGCTTATAACCAGCCTTTAGGTGTGCCGCTCGAACACGCAGGTCCATGCTATAGTAAAGGTATGACAAGGCAGTAGCTCCCCAATTGAACTATCTGGTCGTATCCAGGTCCTAAAGTGGTGGTGGCAGCATCCACATCATTAACGTGGTTTGTAAATAAGGTAGTCGACAGCAGATAGAACAGGTAGGCCTGAGCTACCACATCCACATCCATCTTTGCCACCCGTTCAGCGGCATCTCCTAATAGTAAGCATAGATGCTCTCATCCTTGACCCTCTAGTCGAAAATGGTGGGCTCCACTTCAATAACAGCTCGGAGGCTCGCCCGTAGGCCCAAACGGTCTAATGTCCTCATTTGATCATTGAAGACCACTAACTATCCTCCAAACAAAAGTTCCGTGATAGTAACGAAATCTACCGACGTGATCATCATCTCGCCGAATGGCAGATGGAAAGTATGTGTAATATCCATCCACCACTCCACCAGCGCTAGAATGCTAGACGACAGAGTTCGCCCCTGCACCCAGGGAAGAGTATCCATAAAGCGGCCAAAGCTTGCCTCCTGAACGCACTCCTGGACTCGCTCGGGCAACCGATCAAACCATTCATCGGCTGCAAAGGTGTTACCACTGGATTTCCCGCGCCTTGCGCCCTTCTACAAAAATAAATCATTATGAGTATGCTAATAAAGTGCAAAGGCACGTGTTTTTATGTTTTGGTGCAGGTAAGCAAGAAAAATGATGGAAAATCACAAAAATCCAGTGTTACACAGTCACTTTGGCGTGAACCATAGAGTAGTGGCATAAGCCACTACTCAAGTGGCACACGCCACAGGGCGACAGTCCAACCAAACAGCATTGAAAGGGCGCATGCCACAGCGGCCCGTCACAGACCCGATATGCCCAAAACAGTAAATTCTACTTATTTTTTATGTTTACTAATGTTAGCATGCTTCTAGCCTTAATAATGCAGGAAAAACAAAGAAAAGGTTTCGGAATACCTCCATTGTGCCCTAGCAAAGGTGGTTGGGCAAATCATTTTGTAGGCTGATCGAAGTCCCTGCGTCCAGAATGAACTCCCATAGTTTCATCCCATGGCTCATAGGACGAGTCACAGGATCGATCATGGATCATTAGGAAGCCAATCCACGATGTTCTTAGCAGCCATGAGTTTTGCTTGCATCAAGAGCAAAAAGAGAGAAGAGAGAATTTGAAAAGAGAAAAGATTAAGAAAGTTAAAAGTGACAAATGAATGTCACTTTCACCTTTTATAAAGATTTAATAGGCTTACGGGCCCAACTGAAGCCTTTGGGCCCGATTCGGCCCAAAGGTCCACTAACCGTGACCAGCTCTTATAGTTAGACAGTAACTCGTCAATGGCTAGCCGCCTAAACGGGGCCAACACAGCGCTGGCCATAGATAAGTTACCTCATTTTGCGTGCCACAACATAATTTTTAATAAATTTACTAAAGTTCACAAAAAACACACATAATTTCATAGAAACTCACATACACAAATTCACACGAGTTTATGCAAAATCACGTGTTTCTATGCTAATTAACGCATTTTTATGCAAAATCATGTGTCACATGCGCAGGTTTTTTCGGGCCTAATCACGAAATTTCTAACCATAACTGACCAAAGAGTCTCTTCCATCGTGTTGTTAAAACTATTTTTTGCAGGTACCTCCCAAAGCGGAGCATTTCAAAACCAAAGTCGTCTAAAGTGGCGCACCAAAGCCCTTCAAAGAATGCATCGTCCAAACGACAACCTCTTAAGAGCATTTCAGAAACAAAGCCATCCAAAGTGGCACACCAAAGCCGTCCCAAGTGGTGCACCAAAGCCCTTCAAAAAATGCACTGTCCAATGGACAATCTCCAAAAGGAGCATTTTTCAAAAATCGGGTCGACCAAAGTGTCGTACTCATCACCAAAGCCCTTCAAAAAATGCACTGTCCAATGGACAATCTCCAAAAGGAGCATTTTTCAAAAATCGGGTCGACCAAAGTGTCGTACTCATTCATCCATTGAAGCTGTCCAAAGTGGTGCACCCCTGAAATCGTCCCATGTGGCGCATCTCATTCCGTCTCTTATCGTCCAAAGGACAACCTCTGAAAGGAGCATTTTAGAAACTGAGTCGACCAAAGTGTCGTATTCATTCATTCGTTGAAGCCGTCCAAAGTGGTGCACCCCTAAAACCGTATCATATGGTGCATCTCATTTTGCCTCTCACCATCCAAACGAGAACATCCGAAAGGTGCATTTCAGAACTAGGTCGGCCGAAGTGTCGTACTCATTTATCCGTTGAAGTCATCCCAAGTGGCAGCCCCCAAAAGTTGTCCCATGTGGTGCATCTCATTTCGCATTTCATATCCGAAGGACAACCATTGCATTTTATCAAAGCTACCGATTGGCACAGATAGCCACAAAAGCTACCAACAACCACTAGGGCGAATTCGTCCGGCCAACGAATGCCATAATGGTAACCCACATCAGCAAAGCCGCCAAAATGGCTCACTTCATCCATTAAAGTTGTTCATGCAACACAAATCAAGTAAGTATTCTCTTACTTAAGCGTCTACCTTACACTTTGATGACATTTTTCTTAAAAAGAAAAATATTATCAAAGTGGCTACAAACTGTAGCGGCTCAAATTTTGCCTCTAAAAGGTTCAGTGATGATACACCGTTTTTTCTTATAAAATTGGATCGGGACTCCCGATCACTCCAGTTTGTAGACTAATGGTCCGTGGTTAAAATTATCTACGTGTTTAACAATTTTACTTTTTAGGCTACCGGGCGTTTCACGATGAAACCAGGCCCAAGAAGCGAGTCGG
Source organism: Jatropha curcas (assembly GCF_014843425.1). The sequence goes on from NW_023591102.1 coordinate 1,122,514, forward strand.
GCCCCCTTGCATACTTCCTAGCCCATCGCCTCATTTTGTGTGCCACTCGGTCTATTTTAGTAAAAGTGGACTGGTCCCTTTGCAGGGCCAAACAGTGGCATTTTGCCACATCACCACCCCTAAATGGGGCCACCCTACCCTTGAATGCCTATAAATAGGCATTGGAGGGTGAGCCAAATGGAGGACTTTTAGGATCTTGAGGGGAGAGTCTTGCATTTTTGAAACTAAACCTAAACATCTAAAGGAAACTTATGTTAACCTTGGATCCAAGTTGAGATTTTATGGCTCGATCAATCTAAAACCCCCTTAGTCAATCAAAATTTCTAAAAAACACATACTCTAATCTTGAATCTGGAACTATTGGATTAAGAACCAAGTATTTTGGGTCTCTTCATCCATTTTTGATCAAATCTTCAAAGAAATCTTCAAAGGTAGTTTTTGAGAACCTTGATCCTATTTTTGCACCTTTTTCTTTCTTTTTCGGTGTTTTGAACACCTCTTTTGTGTCTGGTTGTGATGGAAACCGAGGATCAATCAATAAAGGGTCTCTGTGCCTCTGTGGCGTACAACCTAAGCCAGTGGTGAAAGCCACTGCGTCTGGCATATGCCACAGGCCTGTGGAACACGCCACATGGGCCCAAATGATATATTTTTTTACCTATTCTTCATCTGAACCTTCCTGGTCTGGGAAGGGCCTCTCGCCACTGTGTGGGGCGCACGCCATAGACTCTATGGCGCAAGGGCCTTCATTTTAGAGGTCCAGAATGACTAAAAATCAATGAACGCCCCTTTTTCGGACATCCAGTGACCAAGTTCCAACCTTAAAAGGATTGGGATGCGTATTTGGTTATAAATGGATCAAATAAACAATAAAACAAGTGAGAGCCGTAATCGGTGAAATTGTTCATCATCCTTGATGAACATCAAGACCATGAGCTTAAATCTTGAGTAACCATTTAATTTCTTATCTTTTAATTAATGTACTTTACATTAGAAGCACTTTATTATTTTGTCATTTAATTTTATGCTCTTTAATTTAATGCCTTCATAATTATTACTGTGCTAACCCCTTTATTTATTTAACCTTGTACCTCTAACATGCATCATGCTTTCATTTTTGTGAATGAACGTGTGCGTGATGGGTGTTGTTTGATTGGAATGTATGTTTTATTATTCTATGATTAATGGTTACTTTGTACTTATATCTTTTATCGTCCTTTTTGTGTTTTAATGTTTGTTATTACAAAATGTAAAGGGATCTTAATGGATCTCAATAAAGCTTATTTGTAATAATTAATCTGGTTTGAAAAATTTGGAGGGGTGAGGGTAGATTTTACATTTAGGAAGGTTGTACTCTTTTCTACTCCCTTTTCTTTGTGGATGCTTTTTATTTCATGCTTATCATGGTTGTAATAATTTGTATAAAAAGTATTTACATCTCAATTTTAGTTAATTGCATTATTATTAATTGTGAATCTTTGGACAACAAGGAGGCCGGTCTCACCGGGCGATATGGGTGCCTAACACCTTCCCCTATCATACCTAACTCTGAACCCCATCTCCGGTTTAAACCTGAGTTAGCTGATTCCAAAGAATTGACTAATTTGAGTATTTTCCCTAATAAGGGTGTAACTCCAAAATAAAAACTCTTACCAAAGAAAGAGAACCTTTTTTTTCGAGAATTAAATGGGTTTAAAAAAAGAAAACCATTTTTACTAAATAAAATCAACCGAGCCCATTCGATTGGTTCTTTTCAAAAATCCAAAAATTTTGGGAAAAACCACACGCATCCTCAGTACTGCCCTTTGACTAAAAAACTAATCTATGGTTTTGAAATCTTCTTTGATGTCAAGCTCTCTATAGAACACTGTCAGCCTCTTTTCAAGTTCCAAACAGATTGGGAGGACAACATGGAAGCATCCCTTTTTGACCTGTGCATGATATACAATCAAGTGGAAGCAGACCCTACAAGCCTCATTAAGCCTATCCAAGCTGCCCTTCAGAATTTGTACTTGAAGGAGAGTGTAGAGTAGTTCACCTTATTTACTGAGTTTGAACCCGAGTCTGAGTCAATCTGAAATTGAGTTAGAGTTTAGTTTAGAGGTCTTTGAGTTCTCTGAGTCTTCCTTGTCTTCTCTTTCAGATCTAAGAGATCTTTTTGTTGAACTTAATATAGATGACGACTATGGCTCCTTTACCAGTAATGAAAATTTCAGTTTTCTTATTACCCTCTTTCCAACCTGAATGAGATTGCTAGCAATACAGAAAATGAAAATGAAAAAGAAATAAAAATTACAAAAGAACAAATAAATGTTGGCATAGAAAATGAACCAAAGCATACATTTATTGTGCATGAATGTGAATATAAATAGGAGTTATCAACGCTCATCAAGCAGTATTTAGATTATTTTGCATGGACTTCCAGTGATATGATTGACATAGATCCTAACGTTGTGGTCCACAAGATCCCCACTTATGATTATGCTAAGCCAATAAAGTAGACACTCCAAAGACAGAAACTGGAGATTTTCCTTAGAATCAAGGAAGAAATAGCTAAGCTGCTAGAAAGGAACTTCATTAAGGCAATAGATTACTCGACATGGCTGGCCAACATAGTATCGGTCCCCAAGAAAGACGGCACGATCAGGATTTATGTCGACTATCGGGATTTGAAAAAGTCATGTCCTAAGCATGACTTCCTGTTGCCCAACATTGACCTGCTTGTTGACAGAATGGCCGGGTCCAGTGTTATTTTAGTAACAGATTTATATGCAGGGTATAGTCATATACTAGTTAATCCACCAGATAAGCTAAAGACTTCATTTATCACCGAATGGGGTACCTCTTGTTACAAAATGATGTCATTTGGGCTAAAGAATGCTGGTGCTATCGACTAGAGGATGACCACCACTATCTTCCAGATTTGATGCACAAAAATGTAGAGGTATATGTTGATGATATGGTTATCCACACTGGGGACAAGCGAGGTCACTTAATTGCCCTCGAATGGTAATGTAAGCATATTATGGCACACATGGTTTATTCGATCCCTTCACCAAGATAGGTCTTCTCATATGCTTATAATATTATGATATTATAATTTAAATGGTGGATTATAATGTAAGTAATTGTGTTTTTATAATTTAGTATTAAAAGATTGAAGGTTGAGTATCATTTGTATATATATTCACAAGATGTGCAATGGTCTTTACACATATGCAAATGATGTTATGCATCATTTATTATTACTCACAGTGATAAAAGAAGAAGTAAGCTTTAATTTGGATTTTGACTAGCAGGAGCGATAGACGAACTCGGATGATCTAGATAAAACACCAATATAAAGGAAAGACTGTATTAAGGAGAAGGCTTTCCTTAAATAAGAAACTAAGGAATTAATTTAATGTATAACTACTTAGATATTTAACCATTGTAATTCATCTAAATTCATGAAATTTCTAGCAGCATTTTCCTTAAAAAATAAGACTTTCCATTCACTCAAACACTAATAGTTTAATATAGGAGACCGAGAAAGACAGGATGGAATTCCCTATGCTCCACAGTTACATTATGACGTTCTAACCTAAGCTTTGATACCAACTTTCTCATGACCCAAAATTGTGGGCCAGACTAGCACTAGGACCTAGGTAAGCTTAAGGCCCTCGAGGCCCGTAATAAGCTTAAGTCACAAAGTCCACTTCTTTACACTGTCTCTAGGAATAATAATCTCATAATATGACATTATTATGTCATTCTGTTAATACATATCTCTAGCCCAACTTAAATATTTCAAATAATTCATAGCTCAGGCCTGTATTTTACATACCATTCATTTCGTCCATAATATGGGTAAACTGGTCCAATCATGTTTTATAGGGACAATTAGAAACTCCTCAAATTTATTGAACAACACATTTACAGTTTTTACATGATAATTTGTAACATAAAACTCCCTAACTGTGGAGCTTAGTAAATTAATGTGGATTTTTTTCTTATACATAGCACTATATATTCAAATATTATCATAAACTGGAAATTACTATTATAACTCTGAGGAAAAAGAAGCAGAGGCTATCTGGATCAGCAATTTGTCTACCTCTTAGGAATAATTTAAGGAAAGGGTGAGTTTCATAAACTCAGTTAAGAATAATAAATAATGCATAGCCCAAACGATCACATAGGATGCTTTCCATATTAATTATGATGATCACTCATCCAATCAAGCACATGCACAACATCAGCATCCATAAATAATATCACCTTCAAGTAATCATATCAAATGGAGATTGGTCAGTGGCGTCACAAAACCCTCGACAAGTTGTCCTTATGCATAGGCATGGCCATCGGTTCGGTTCTAACCGAAATCGAACCGTACTGTAGAGAAACCAAAATCGGACCGAAATCGGTGGTTCAAAATTTTAAACCGGAACCGGCGGTTCAAGGCCGGTTAAGGTTCATGTGTATGTTAAAATATGAACCTAAATCGGCGGTTAACTAGCTGTTTCGGTCCGGTTCGAACCGAAAATTTTATATTTTTATTTTCAAAATGATAATCACTTACCCTATTTTATACATCTCTAAAAGGCTTAATAGTATTTTATATACTTTACTAAAGATTTTTTTTTAAAATACACTTTACTTTAAAAGTTAAAAATATAAAATAAAATGGTAAAAAAGAGAGAAATAATTAGTCTAAACTTATATTGTTTTTAACTTTTTTTTACCTTTTAAATTGTTTACTAGGTTTAAAATTACATTCTTTTGAAGTGTTTTTCAAAATTTTCTTATAATTTATTTAATTAATAACATTTAAACAAAATAAAGTGATAATTTATTTGATTATTTTGTAAAATTAATTAATTTTATTTTTTAAACTTTTTTTACCTTTATAATTTGTTTACTAGTTTAAAATTACATCTTTGAAGTGTTTTCAAAATTTTCTAAAATTTATTTAATTTAATAACATTTAAATCAAAATAAAGTGATAATTTATTTGATTATTACAAAATAAAGTGATAATTTATTTGATTATTTTGTAAAATTAATTAATTTTATTCTTATATAAGTATGAGCATTTTAAAATTTATTTAAAATAACATTTACCAATATTTTTTTTAACTCATATTAATATTTACGAAGATGTAATATTAGAATCGATTTTTTTAAAAAAATATATATATCGCCGGAAACCGTGATCGGAACCGGACCAAAACCGGCGGTTCAAGGGCCGATTCAGGTTTAACATTTTAAAAATTTTGAGCCATCGGTTCAATGAATCGGAACCGGTGGTTCAATGAACCGGCCATGCCTACTTATGCATGGCCTGTCCTCTCATGCATATGCACCAGGGAGTCGATCTCCCATACATGGCCAACTGTTCTATTCTTCACTTGACCAGTCCTCATATTATTTTTCCATTCTCTCTGTTAGGATTCTTTATCTGTAATTCAAATGCTTTGAGATATTCTTGATTCTATATATTATGCTCGAGATATTCTCTCCATTTAGTTTAGATTATAGACTTAGTCTTTTGACATATTCTCTGTTAGGATACTGTATTTTATGATTGAGATATTGTCTCCATTTAGTTTAAATCATAAGTCTTGTAACTCTATAAATACCACCTTCAAGTGGCATTACAATTCAAGCAATATAAACATTCTTCACTCTCATTTTATTGCTTGTACATGGTATCAAAGCATTCAATATGACAGAAACAACCAATCCCATTTCTTCCTACCCATCTGGTGCTCATCACTCATTTTCTATGAAACTCAAACCCAATAAACTACCTAGCATGGAAAACACAGTTCCTCCCTCTTCTGAATTATCTCAACCTAAATCATCTCATTGATGGATCTCCCTTACCTCCAAAAATTATCAAGTCCTCTTCTGACCATCCATAGACATTCCTAACCCAAAGTATGCATCTTGAATAAAAAAGGATCAACTACTCCATTATTGGATTCTCTCCTCTCTTACCAAAGAAATTTTTCCTTATATTATTGGATTAGATTCCTCTAATTAAGTTTGGCAAGCATCAGCATAGGCTTTTGGATCCATCTCTCAAAATCAAAATTCACATTGAGCTTCAGGAGCTCAAGAAAAATGACCTATCTATCTCCAGCTATCTTCAATGTGCTAGGGAACTAAAAGATGAGTTGCAAGCTGTTGGTCACACACTACAAAAAAAACGGCATTTTGCGACCGACCAATCGGTCCCAAAATGCAAGAAATCGGTCGCTAATGCAATTTAGCGACCGATCTGTGACCAATAAACATCGGTCGCAAGAGTGCTCGTCGCAAAATGAAAAAAAATTAAAAAAAATAAATATTATTATAAAACCATTATTTTTTTGCACCTGTGAAAATTGGCATATATATATATCACAAACGCAACTCAAAAACAATAATAAAATGTAATTATTATTGTACTGAACAAAATGTCAAAAAAACTACTGGAAAACTAAAAAGGTCCAAAATCAAATCTACGTAGTAGCTCATCTGCACGATCCAATGTCGAATCGGCGGGAGGAGTACCTGCTGGATGTGCTGTAGTGCCAGGAGGGGTGACCAAGGTATCGTTTGCAGCATCGGGATCAGGAGACGGTAGTGGCTGCTGCTTCGGGACAGGAGACGTTTAGTGCTGCTTGCTGAGACGCTCGAGAACTTCGATCTTGTAGTAGGTTATGGAATCAGAGGAAGATGTACCACACCGAGAACTGACCGACAGCCGCATGAATCATGCCTCTCTAAGTCTGCAAATCTGTCTCTGCTGATCATCAACACGAGCCCGTAATTCAGTAAACTTCCTCGGCACTGTGCTCCGGGCTGTGGTCCCTGCGCTGGCTGCAGAACGCTGAGCGGCTGAGCCGTCAGTAAAACTATGATGCCTGAGACCCAATGCCGTACAAAACCTTACTCTTCTTCTTGCCCCCTAACAGCCTCGAGATAAAGTGCTACCTCGTCAATTCTTCGACTCAACGTCAGATTTCATCAGTCTGAGAAGAAACCAAGATGCTCCCGAGCTGTATATAGTTTTTCCTGAAAAAAAATTATTAATCAATGCATGATGCAAGCTTTATTATATTCGAAACCTTTGGTACATCTTCGCAATGAGTAGAGGTAGAATGTAAATATTAATTCATGTGTTACTTACATTGACGCTCACGCACTGTCTGTCGACATAACGGTAATTAAATCGTGGTCCCTCGTTGTGAAGTTGTATGTACACACCTCCAATTCCGTGTTGGCTCACGACCCCCCTCCCCGCACCCCTCGCCCTCCCCCTACATTGTTTAGCTGCCTGTAAAGAATTTTATGCATATAATATTAATAATATATAGTGGTCCATTCATTAAACATCAGTTGTCATAATACTGTGACTTATTGACTTACTAATAATCGAGCTTCTTATAGTAAAGATATGATCTCCTTGTGGTCGAGAAAAGGTCCTACTCCCATTCACGCCAGTCTCACGCGCCTGTTTTGTGCAACCGCTTTCTCTTGAATGCAGGATCCTCCCAAGCCTGTTGCCAGCTCTCCCATATCTCCTGACACACGCACTGCTGCTTCTTACCACTTCTTCTCATCCTACAGGTGAAGTCAGCATATCGATCAGCGGATAACTTCTCCTAGGCCACTTTCAGCATAACCGTAATTGCCTCGTCCCATATGAAATGCTTCTGCAAAAAATGAAAAATAGCATTTCAATACTAAGGAGGTATGTTGATGAATTATAAACATTGAATGATGATATAACTTAAACCAAAGCATACCTGAAACTCCTCCCAATAAAAGTCTCTCGCCTCTTGTGGTACGGCATCTCATGTGTATCCTTCTTTATAGTTGTAGCTTGATTATCCTTATAATTTGCCTCGATGCTCGAGAAGATGGATATATGCTGAGAAAAAAAACACAAGTGAAATATAATTCAGTTCGAAAGCATCACAATCTAAACATAACATGCCTTTGGAAAAAGTGAATAAGTACTTATTGTCCCGCTACCAAACTGAGGCTGATACATGGATCTGATGAAGCTGCCAAAGAAGTGAAAAATGCTATAAATGCAGATAAATATTAATATATAATTGAAATAACAGTAATGACATTTATGATTACCTTACACAGTAGGTGACTGTGCAGCTGGTGGAGACTGTATTGGTCCAGAAATAGGGGTAGAAGAGGAAGGAGCAGAAGGAAGTGATGGCGGCAGTACTGGTCGCTGAGCAGAGGATGAAGCCCCAGACGTACCTGAAGAAGGAAGTGATGGTGGCAATACTGGTCGCTGAGCAGAGGATGAAGCCCCAGACGTACCTGGAACCCCAACGTACCTGAAGAATATGAAGGAAGGGATAGTCCCCCAATTGTCGCACGGCACTCGCCTGTGGCCACGACGTTCACCGCAAAACCACTGCCGAACGCGCTGAATCAAACGCTCTCTCAAGCCATCTGACTGCAGATATCATATAAACCTAGATAAATGAGTTTATACAGAATTATATAATTGTAGAACATGTGGTAAAATAATGAAAAAAAAAGTTAATAACTTGAAATTCTTCATTAATAATATTAATTAGATATACATTATCTATTTGTAACAGTAATACTGCTCTATAGTGTTAGTGTCCTTCAATATCATGCATTAAGTATTTCTGTCTTCATCATCTTCTTCTTCTTCTTCATCTTCTTGATCTTCATCTTCTGAGGTACCCATGATGATTTGATCTTCTTCCTCTTCATCATCTGATGCTCCTATTTCAACGTAAGTTCCGCTTTCATCATCCAGTCTATTCGTCAAATCTTCAACAACTTGCACTTGAAATGGCTCAGATATTGCGAGTAAAGCAGATTATTTGGTTTCAACTGCATGAACAACTGCTCTACGCTTGATTTTACATACTGTCATCCAATCGCAACAATCTCATTTCAATGATGGATATGGAACATAGTACATATGCGCAGCTTGCCTCGCCAACACAAAAGGTTCTTACTTCGTATATCTTCTTCTATGATTAATATCTACAAGATTATACTTAGGATGAACCTTCATGCCAACATTTGGCATAGGATCAAACCATTCACATTTGTCACATTTGAATAAGATTGTGCACTTCATTGGTAGGCCTGAATATTCTAACTCTAAAACCTCAACCAATTTTCCATAAAAATCGTTTGACACGTTACTGTAGTTTGATCCCTTCATGCAAACGCCGCTGTTCATTGTCTTTCTGCTTCTCCCATAACCCTCAGTGTGAAACTTGTAACCATTTACAAAGTAGCCAGAGTAGGCATTAGCAACCAGTAGAGGTCCCTTGTCTAGATCCGTAATGAATTGTGTTTACCAAATTATCGATTCCCGAGCTCGAGCCTATGGGAATAAGTAATGACACGAAGTGAGATTTATAAATGTACATTCAATGTGGTACACATTGAAAGTAACTTACATAATATTTGAATCATTCTGCAAATTCGGAGTCCAGTTTTGCATCAACTGCAGTATCAGTCAAATTAGGATTTGACTGCCGCAAAAGATTGATATATTTCCTATTTATGAACGAACCAAATTACCATAAGTATGATTTAACTACACCCTACACCGGGTTTAGACTGTGTACAATATGTATACTTACTGTACCAATGGTGTAATCTCTTCGCAATTCAACAAAATATAGGTTTGAGCTGCTCGTATCTCTGCATTAGTCAATCATCTTTTTTTTTTATTTACCAATCGTACGCCCATGATAGGTGAAAATTGTTAGATTTCCTTCAAATTCAGATTCTATTCGATCTCCTCCATCATTGTTATGTTGCACTCTCCGATGCTTGGTGAAAACATGTTGTTCAAAGTAGTGTGAACAGAAGGTGGAAGCTTCTTCCACCAAATATGCATTACAAATTGAACCGTCGACCTTTGCCTTATTGCGCACATTCTTTACATTCTTTTTAAATTTTCTGCGGTCTACATTAGTACAATGCCAATAGTATATGAGTTCAAAAAAACAGGGAAAATTAGAAATGGGAATGTTAGTGATCTACCTCTCAAAATGATACATCCATCGATATGTAACCGGTCCTGCTACACGACATTCATAGGCAAGATGAATCCGGCAGATGTTCCATCAGAATCAATGAAACGTGAAATAATTCACTCAATTTGCATAGTCAGCTACTGGGTGTCTGTTTGTTAAATTAGTTCAAATATCATCGCATTGGAGTAACAGTTCGCTCTGTCAAATTCCCTTGAAGAAGACACTCAAATTCTTCATTGCTTCCAAGTGTTTCCTGAAATTAATTCTCGTCGTAATGCATAGGGATCAAATCTTTTGCATGAACATGAACATCATGGCTTTTCATGCCTAAATCAAATGCTGTACTTCCGATGTCCCACATCATCTACCCATATTGAACATTTATCCATCTGAAACCTTATTGATCGTACCCGATTACACAAGTTAATTGCCTTTGGGTATCTAAACAATAACATGCCCTTGAAAACTTACTTCAAGTATAGATTGCTCGAGTTCTGGTGATGATGAAATTTACCTCCATGTCTGCTCCGCTTTTGCAAATTAATCCTTGGTTTCCCTTCAATGTCAATACATGTTGTAACAGAAATTTCAAAACACATTTTTTTCTAATGTCACACATCAAAGGTTATGATGGATAAGAAGTGAACTCCAGTATAGGTAATTCCCATAAGATGCTTCGGCTTTCCAACCCGCTTAATTCTTGCATTTGCCTCATCTGCACCTAACTCTATAACTTTCATAAGCCCCAGATCTTCAATTTCTTGTAATATTTCAGCTTCAGACTTCACAGGCGGAGGGGGTTCAACAATAGTCGTGTTCTTTCTATAGCATTGTCGATTTCTCCTCCAAGGGTGAGATTCTGGTAAGAATTTACGATGACAATCAAACCAACATTGTTTGCCTCCATTTTTTAGTGTAAATGCATTAGTGTTTCCATGCAATTAGGACAAGCCAATTTGCTTGCCGTACTCCACCCAGATAACATTCCAAATGCTAGAAAATCACTGATGGTCCAGAGCAAATCAGCTCACATTATGAAATTCTGATTGGTCGAAATATCTTCTGCATTGGTCGCAAAATATCGTAATGTTTCAACACCCATATTCCCCATTAAATAATTCAGTTCTCGGGCAATCAAAGGCTGTAAGAAACACATCAATTTTTGTGTTTTTCGGTTATTATTAGGGCCAGTTAACCAAATAACACACAAAAACATATATTCCATCTTTCATACACATTGACGGTGGTTTAGATTACTATGTGTGACAAGACAGGCCATGGATGAATATGCTTTGTCCTGATGGTCCCAAACGGCACTGAAACCCTACTCAGTTACAAATTTCTCCCAAATCTCACGTTTCTTCATATTCAGCAGCAAACACAGGATGAATTGTTATCAAAAATGTTTCCAAGCTTCAGAAAGTCTGGACAGGATGAGTCATTTATTAACCATCCTCAGTATTCATGCAAAGCCATGCCATCGTCATGTTGTTCATGTCTTTGTCGCCTTAAGACTGCATATAACCTTTGAAGTGCGAGGAACAAGCAGGGATGCATATAACCTTTGAAGGCGAGGAACAAGAGGGAAATAATACATCTTCTTGAAAGCCTTCTCTCTTTGTACTCTACTAGTCCCTTGGCCCCGCCATTGATATCTTGGAAGATTACAAAACTTGCTGTCTCTGAATTCCGAGTCAACGCCCCAGTATATCATACAATTATTAAGACAACAATCAATCTTTTCAACGGGTCGTCCCAATCCCCAAACTATTTTTTTTGTCCGATAAAAATTATCAACCATTGAATGGCCTTCAGGCAACATTTCCTTTGCTAACTGCACAAAATCATCGTAACACCTTTCTGACTTTTTCTTGAAAAATGGTGCTCCGCTTTCATTGTTCTGTAGATTAATCGTTGCCACAATTTCAGGATAGAACTGAATTGATTCTTGCATCCATGCCACATGTCTACTTTTTAGGTGCCACCTGAGCATGTCACCCAAAATTGTTTGCTGCCTACATTTTGGCGATTCCTCTCATATTATCCAATTGACATTCTACTCTACTCGCATCGTATTTTATCCCATATCATTATTCATTTGATTACTCATAACCGAAATTGATAAGGCTGGACCTTCTTAAAACTTTATCCGGAATTTATAGTGGACCTTAATCCCACTGGGAAACTCGAGCTTTCACTCATGATGTATTCTCATTCGTAATAATTTCTACGAACCATTTTGCACAAATGAAGTTTTCACTGTTTTTATCCGATGTTTCTAAGAAGGCTCTATTTCGACACTTCTTTGTTGATTACATAGCGACACCTCAACTTTATTTACCATCCATTAGAACTTTGGTTTCTTTTTATTACCAAACTGTTCAAATACTGTATAAACGGCCCAATCCTTGCAATCAAGCATCAAGAAATATAAATAATTTAGAAGAAACTTCTAATTCTGACGTTAGTGAACCTGACTCAGAAGATGTAAAACAATTTGAAATAAACCCAATAAATCATCATAGAGAAATAGTAAATAGAGCCCCAGATTTAGGTATAATTGATAAACCAAATACTATAAGTCAATTTAAATATAATGCAACCACTATATATGAATGGAATATAGATGGTTTAAGTGAATATAATATTCTTAGTATATTACAACAAATGACAATGGCAGCAAATGCTTATAAAACACAGTCAATTATCTCTGATAAAGCTATCGCAGAAATTCTAATTGTTGGCTTTACAGGTCAATTAAAAGGTTGGTGGGATTATCACCTCACTAACCAACAACATTTAGAAATCTTAAATTCAATTCAAATAAATGATGAAGGTGAACCTTTATATGATGAAAATGGTGAAGTAATTCAAGATGCAGTTTCATCTTTAATTCTCACTATTTCACTTCATTTTATTGGTGATCCATCTCATTTAAAAGATAAAAATGCACGCATCTCACTTAAAAGATAAAAATGGTGAATATAAAGTAATTCTTAAATGTCAAAATATTAAGTGATTTTCAACGAATATTAAAACCACTTCCTTATTAAGTGATTTTCAAGAATATAAAACCACTTTCCTTACAAGATTAATGTTAAGGGAAGATTCAAACCAAGCCTTTTGGAAAGAGAAGTTCTTAGCTGGACTACCTTTCTACTTAGGCGAGAAAATTCGGAATTCTATAAAACAACAGTTTGGTAATCCAATCCCGTATGATACATTGACTTATGGTCAATTAACTAGTATCATTCAAAAGGCAGGATTACAAATCTGTCATGATTTAAAGATTCAATTAAATTTAAAATCTGAAATGAGTAAAACTCAAAAAGGATTAGGATCTTTTTGTAAACAATTTGGTTATGACATGACTTCTACCAAACCTTGTAGTGGTCAGTGTTCTATATCAAATTTATCTTCATCTTATAAATCCAAATTTATCTTCATCTAAAAATTCTTATAAAAATATAACTTGTTATATTTGTGGTAAACCAGGACATACGTCCAACGTTTGTAAAAGAAAACCTTCAGATAAATCTGAAACTCCTAAAAAGAAACAACCACATAAATCTTCAGGTAAAACTTCTTTTAAAGATTTAACTTGTTTTTCTTGTGGTAAAAACGGTCATACTTCTAAATTTTGTCGCTTTAATAAAAAATTAAATGCATTAAAATTAGAAAAAGAAATATTAATAAAAATTCATAAACTCTATCTCGATTCAGCCACTTCAGAATCTGAGTCTATAGAATCTGATGAACTTGATACAACAACCAGTTCATCCGAATAAAATATTTTTGTATTATACAGTATCTTTGTATTTCTAGTTATTCTTTGATTTCTATTGTAACAAATTCCGTATTCAAAAGTTTTATAATATTCCCGAATAAAAAATATTCATATTCCATTTATAAAGTATTTTGGACTATTCTGATTATCATATTCAGTTTTATTATTAAACTTTTTGGTATTTGTACAACTATTTTTTTGTTTATTGTATTTCTGGAACTCTCTAGTTTTTAATTCTTACAGCATACTTGGAAAGGAAGTTCAGGGATACAATGTTTTCTCTTCAACCTCTAAACTCCTTCTTTAAATAATACTTTCCTAAAAACACATCATGGTATGGCTATTCCGTCTCAAACGGTAGACGGTAAAGAATTATCAAATCCGTTAATGGCTGTGGATTTGCCAAAAATCCAATCTTTTCAATAGTATACATACTAGTAGTATATGTAAATGATTTGTAAAACATGATTATTTTAATAGTATCCTCATTACGCTTTATAAACAGTATAATTAGTAGAATTATCAAATCCGTTAATATATTAGCAAGCCCATATAATAGGCCCAAGTGGTCTCAATAATATTTTGCATAAAGAAAAAGATAAAATTATATTATCATCATCACCTTCACCTTCACATGGCAATAGTGCAATTCATGATGATATTCCATTATTAAAGTCAAAAGATAAATCAAAGAAAAGAAATGTGAAGATAAAAGAAAAAAGTAAAAAGAAGGACAACTCATCGTCCTCATCATAAAAGGCAGAAGGAACCTCATTCCTTCAATAATCTTTGTAAATGTCAAAAGATTCTTTGTAAAGGTTTAAGTGGCAGACAGCGTACTATTCAAGCTACAGGAAGAGTCAACCACTAATCAGCACAGTAAAAGCCAAGCTACTATTCCAACAGTAAAAGCCAGGTTACTATTATCAACAGTAAAAGTCAAGACACAGTGGCAGACAGTTCATTGTCCTCATCTTCTTGTATAAGGCAGAAGGAACCTTATTCCTTCAAATTTGATCTCATAAAAATCCAAGATATTATCTCCAACTAAACAGGTGGCAGACAACCCACTGTTCATCCACATATTTCTACAGTAAAGGCCAAATACTATTTGCACAGTAAAGGTCAAGACATACTGGCAGACAACCCACTGTTCATCCACAGTAAAAGTCAAGATTCGGTGGCAGACAGGTCACTGTTCGTCCACAGTAAAAGGTGAATAGTAAAGATTCCAGACAAGTCACTGTTCATCAACAGTAAAAAGCACACAGTAAGATTCTTAAATTTCTTATATTAAAGAGAGCCTCTGCTCTTTGTGAAAGGCCATTGTCCACATTATAAGGGCAATTCCTAAGCCCGAAAAGCTTAGTTAAGTAAACCTTTCTCTCCTCTCCTTCCAAACGTTCATTGTAAGGATTCAAGGTTTATAAAGATCTTTAACTTTGTAAGTTTAATCTTTTAAATTTTGTATATGTCTTTCCATTTTGTAAATCAAAGTTTATCTTTGTAATTAAATTAAAGTTTTATATTTTATTTATAATTGATACTTATTAAAATGCCTGTTGAAGGGCATCCTTCTCTTCTCCCTCCCACACTTCTGACTTTAATTCTTTGGGATCCCGGTTAGGTTGCAGGAACCCTAAAACCATATAAAAATCTTGTTCTTGCGTAAAATTGTATGTCGTATAAGGTATTGCTTCTGTGGTTGCACCTTAGTGTGATCTTCCACCATCAGAAATAAATTGTTATATGCTTGTTTGATTTAAACAGTAACTGTTTGTTCATATAAAAAAAGATAAACAGTAAACCTATTTCTTAAGTTTAATTTTGAACAGTAACCTTGTTTATAAATTTATTTGTTTTAATTAAATTAATTTGTATGTATAATGTTTGATCTTTAAAAGTTTGAATATTAAATAATTTCATCATAGCATTTACTTCGTTTAAATTTATTCCTTTTATAAGATTCAGATCTGTTAAATGGTCCTTAAAGCTTTTGTTGGTATCAGAGCCAAAAGATTTAGATCTGCTCATTGGTATACATATAAAGACTTCGTTTTATAATATATCATAGGTTGTCTTGATATGGTACCACTGAGCTATACATCTAAGGTCCATTTGAGATATCAGATACAGTAAGAGGCCTATTTTTGAACCCGTGTGTAAGACCCGATTGGTAGGGCAATTGAAGGGTATAACCTGGCCGAGTTCTTGAGATATCATAACCGGACTCCTTTTGATGTTTAGTATAACCGGACCACTGTCAAATGACAACCGTCTCGTTAAAAAATCACAAGTTTATATATATATATATATATAGCTCGATTAGTAGTAATAAATCGAATGTTTTTGAATCTTCAAAAATTCAAAGGATTATTAATAGAAATGAATTAATTTCTAAGGATGATTATAAAGCTGAAGCATTATATTTAAATTGATTTATGGTATTCGGTTTATCAATTGTTGAAGCATTATATTTAAATTGATTTATGGTATTCGGTTTATCAATTATACCTAAATCTGGAGCTCTATTTACTATTTCCCCATGATGATTTATTGGATTTAATTCAAATTGTTTTACATCTTCTGATTCTGGTTCACTAAGTTCAGAATTAGAAGTTTTTTCTAAATTATTTATATTTCGTGATGCTTGAGGTGTGTCAAGAGCTACTGGTTGAGTAGTTGCTGAATGCACTTCAAGTTTACTTAATTGATCTTTTAATGACAAATTCTTGTTTACTAGACTGTGAATTGTGATATGGTTTACAAACATGAGATTGAATTTTTTCTTTAATTAAGTTATACCAATCAAAGAATTTTATTTCATTTTGCCTATTTAGTCTATAATCTAAATATTCAGATTTTAATTCTTCAAAAGTATGAGTTTTTAGAATCTGCTTCATTTTAATTAAGTTTTTTATTTTAGATACTTCATTTAATAAATCTTTTTCAATATCTTTTTTAGTTAAAATATTGAGGTTTTTAGCAACTGAAGAAACATTTACTGTAGAGATCTTAAAATCATTTTTATCAGGAACAATTACTGTAGAAATAACTGTAGAAACATTTACTGTAGAGATCTTAAAATCATTTTTATCAGGAACAATTACTGTAGAAATCATCTTTTCATTAATAGCTTTATTTATATCCTTAAAATTTGATTCATTGCTACTAATAATCCTTTTAAATTCTGAAGATGCAGAATCATCCGATTTATTACTACTACTTAATCTACATATGAAAGGATCCATTTTATAAAATAGCATAGATTTTAATGATAGTGATCCGGTTATACTACACTAATCTAAGTCCGGTTATGATATCTCAAGAATTCGGCCAGGTTATACCCTTCAACTGCCCTACCAATTGGGACTTACACACGGGTTCAAAAATAGGCCACATGGATGAAAATAAGAATGAGAAATGATACTGTTATAAGTTGTACTATCGTTTGTAGAAATAGTGTGTGTGCATTTTTTTATGCAGTATACATGACTTTTGCTGTTGCATGCCTTAGTGAAAGACTTCGCAGGATATTTAAAAGGCACAATTTTACAATACATTTTACGGTCACTTTCTTATATAATTTTATTATTATTAAATAATATTATAAAAATTATTTCATCCTTTAATATTACTCATGCACTGTGGATTCCATCACTAGTGCTAAATAAAACATGGGAAGCCTCGGATTGGTTTTGTTCCACTGTTGGTCAAGGTTGGGCTAAATGGGCCTTTCCATGTATTGTACTTGGACCATGCAGGGAGTCAGGCTTGAAAGGGGCGGAATGAAAAAAAGAAAAAGAATATGCCAGGTAGAATGATTCATCAGAAAGGGCTAAATGCCTGAATTACACATCAACATCGTAATTGATACATTGATTTATAAAATTGCATAATTTAAATATTTTAATTTATAAAATATTCATTAAAAATGTATCTGCTGATTAAGTAAAATATAAGAACCATTATTTTACGAGTTGTATTAATATTAGATAATAAAAAATTATGAAAATTTTCTTGAAAAAAATGAAGCTCATCATGCAACAAACTATTGCACTTAATCACATTTTTTGAATATATATATATTGAGTATACTGATTGCATATATATTTAGTAACAAAATATTGTACTTGTTACAGATATATATTAGTTTGAAATTGGTACAGATATAAACTTAGTACTTGTTACAGGCTTGAGTGGATTTAGATTAAGACTCTCGATATTCAATAACTATCAAAACCCATTTAGATAAATGGGGTTTGGGCATTGTGTATCCGTAACTACCCAAATTTATTTATTTTTTTAAAAAAATTAAAACATGACATTTTAAGTGAAATGTTAATTTGAATTATAACTTTTAATTCATATTATATATGATTACGGTTCGGAACCGTCAATTTCAGTTTTAAAACTCTTAGCTCCAGTTATAATAAGGTTGGAGTTGGAAGGAAATTATTTTCTAAATTGTTTCTAAGGCTGGAGTTGGAATCAAATTATTTTTTGGATTGTTTCTAAGACGGCTTTAAAACCACCGGTTTTGGTTCCATTTTGATATGGAACTGAAATTGATATTTTTTTTTTTTGGTTTTATAGCTTGACTCAATAATAATAATAATAATAATAATAATAATAATAATAATAATAATAAGTCTTGAATTTTACTTTAAAAAATTATAATATAATAGATAAATAAATTAAGAATTTCTTTGAAAAGTAATTTTCCATGGTTTCAAACTTGAACTGCGAATTTTTAACTAAAACTCTTGATTCCATTTCAAAAAATGAAGAATTAAAAGCGGAATATAAATGTATACTTTTAGTTATGATTTAGAACCAGAAACTATTGATCGCAAGTTTGATGCTAATTTGACCGGATAGGTATTTGTTTGGTTTTGATTTAAATCTGAACCATACTCATGTTGTTTGTTTACTAAAATTTTAATAGCAGTTGCTATTAAAATGTAAAATGTCTATTAATGATGTAATTACTTTCATAAATTATTATATGTATTATATATTTTTTTTTCTATTTTTAAGGTAATATATTATTCTATTTTAAAAATGTTGTATAAATAGAAACATTAACTAAATTTTTTTGTAGTTATTTATTATTTTAAAATAATTATAAATAGAATGATCATATATATATAAATATCAATTTTTAAAAAAGTTATAACAATCCAAATATAATATAAATATGAATCAACTATTTATAGAAAAAAGTTTTAAAATTCAAAAAATAGAATCAACAGTTCATTGTGGTTTTTGTTAGTTACTAGTCTTTTTATGACGTGCGTTGCACATTGATTATACTCATTCTTTGTACTAGTTTAATTTTTTTATTTATATAATATTAAAGCATAAGTTCTTATTTATATTAAAATAAATACAGATGTTAATTTACATTGCATTTTATCTAGAAATTACTTGTAACGCTATTTTTATGTACTTACTTTTATTTTTATACAACAAAGTGGACTCAAATAACTCTAATTTTTACATGCAGATTCTTGAAACCCTATTAAATGTTTAAAAAAGAAATCAAGTCATCACTCAATCCCTAACCCATGTTGCCCAACCCCAAATCAATATATATATTAAGTAAAAAATAAAAATTATTTTATTTAATTTGTATATTCTTACTGTTAGATAAAAGAAAAGAAATGAAAAAGTGATTTGAATTGTTTAAAAATAACATGAACCATAATGATAGTGGTAATCATTAGGGCATGAACTAAACCCTATCAAAGGGTAATGGTCTTTTTTCGTTGCTTAGGTGAGAGTTTTTTTCCGAATGGTTGGCTATAGTGGAAGTATTATTTACTTGGTGTATTAGAAAATGAATGTATGTGCATATACAGATCTTTATTTTTTCTTTTTAAATACAAAGGAGGGATTTAACCCATTAAGAAATAACTCTGGAAACATATTGCCCCAAAACAGATAGCATTGAGATAATGTTGCACCTAAGGAGGAGGTTTCTGCAGCCAACACGCATGAAAAGGGTCCCGCACAACAGCATTAGCCAAGCAATCTGCCACAAAGTTTGCCTATCTATACTCTTTCTCAACATGCCAAGGACGAAGAAGCAGCTCAGAGCATTCTCTCACCAGATTAGACAGTCGGGAGGAACTCGGACAAGGACTCAGGATAATAGCAGCTTGTGAATCAGTCTGGATGATGAGCTACAGCTAACCCTTATCCCAAGCCAGCAAAAGCGCCTTGAAGATACCCCAAACTTCTGCCTCTGAAGACCCACAACGGCTCAAACTCAGCTCAAACCAACCACACCAACGCCTAAGCTCATTACGAAAAACCCCAGTGCAGGCACTAGGGCCCGAGTTCCCCTTTGAGCAGTCGTCAGTATTAACCGCCATCCAACCAGTCGGAGGAGATTCTTATGAAACAAAGGATAGCCGACTTTGGCCAAAACCACACAACACATCCCCTTCCCGACTATAAGCATTATGAATTTCCACAGCTCTACTCAAAACCTCAGCCTTAGACGGCGGGCTAACCATTATCATAGGCTCAAAAATTCGCTTATTATGATAATTCCATAACCCCTAGACTACCACTAAGAAAAGAACATCCCACGAAACACCATGCACCAACTGAATTGTGCCCCTCAAGTTAGCAAAAACCCAAGCAGGCACATTTTCCTCAGAGAAAAATTTGGAAAAATAGATCCAACACCCAGTTGACCCCATAGGATTCGTGTATGCAAACAGTCCGTCAAAGCATGGAGAATATCTTCAGAGTCCCTATGGCAAATGGTGCAAATATCAACCGAAGTGAAACGGCAACGTTTCCTTTCCACTTTACACTTAGTTTTTCGATGAGACAACTCTGATAGAAAAATTTGCATATGTTGAGGAACCGAACCTTCCATATGTAATTCCAAAGAGGAGACGAGGCATAATGGGGGCTTTGCACTCAAGAAGCATAACTCGAGTGAACCGAATACAAACTATTAGAAGAAAATTTTCAAGCAATAGAATCCTAATCTGCTAAATGAGAACTAAGACACACAGGCTGCAATAATTCCAAAATATTAGCAAGAAGCTTCTCTCGAAGCAAGTTCCAGTTCCAACCTTGTCCCTTTACCCACAACTAATGAACCACAAGCTCTTTATCAACATAAGAAACCAGAGTAAGGGAATGATGAATAAGAGGGCTAATAGGCAACCAAGACTCTGTCCAAAACTTTGTTCCTAGCCCGTTTCGCACATCCTTCATAAGGCCAACATCCACAACCTACTTCCCAAGCACAATCCCTTTCTAGATAACCAAAGAGCTACTATGGTTCTGACACTCCCAAGACGGTTTACCTGCCATGTATTTATTGATAAGACATTGTTTTCGCACCGCCCCCGAGCGACACAAAAAACATTCCGCTTTTGTTTTTGGATTTGGAAAATGATCTTACTTTGAACAGTGGTGACAAAACATTTTGAATACGATGCCGATAAATCGATCTTATAAAACATTTTTTGTTTTTGGATTTTGGAAAATGATCTTACTTTGAACAGTGGTGACAAAACATTTTGAATACGATTGACGATAAATCGATCTTATAAAACATTTTGGAAGTCACCACCATTTAATTTCGGCAATGGGACCGTTTCCAATTTTTATTTTATAAAAATGACTCTATTTAGGACCTAAAACTTATTTAAGCCAAATTATTTAAAAACACGTTCAGGCCGGCCCCACCAAGGCGATTCTGAGTAAGGGAATTGGGTTACGTCCGGCCCATGAAAGCCGAAGCCCGGAAAAACCGACCTCTTTTAACCTACAATTTCTAATTTATTTTAATTAGAAAAAAAACCAAATTATTTATTTACCTTTAAACCCAACCCGAATTGAATTCGACCGATTTCCTATGTGGAAAATTGATTAATCGTCCCATTCAATTCAATTAAATTCAATCATTCACATCCATAATCATCTAAATCATCCACACAAAAGTAATTAAAACAAAAAAATAAAAGACCCGCTCTTGCCTTATAGGTTAAAGGCTGGCCAACAAAACCAAAACCTAAAAATACATTCTACCCGATTAAAAATTTTACCCGAAACCAAAACCCAAAATCATCATAATTACATTTTAGTATTCTAAACTTTAATTAAATTGCAATCTGCCAACAATTGGTTGTTCTTCGGATTTATTAAAAGAATTAAATTTTATTTTTTTTGTACAAAATTATTATTATTTTTTTTAAAAAAAGGACAAAAATATTCTGAGAACCCAGGACAAAAATTATTTCTGGAACCCTAGAACAGTTGCGTCATGCAGCTGTTCTTGGAAGAACAGTTGCGTGACGGATCTAATAGTCACGTGACCTAACTGTTCTTAAGACTCTAGATCCATCAAACGTATATTTTAAATCCATAATTAAAATAGAATATTAAAAAAATAAAATGAAATCGTGGATATGAACAGTTCCGTCACGCAACCTACATATCCATTACTGATCTGACAGCTGCGTGACGCAACTAATCTGGGTAAAGAAACGATATTTTGGACATGAACAATTCCATCACGCAACCAGGTCCGTGACGGATCTACTAGCTGCGTGACACAACTGCTCTGGTCCGTGCTTACTTTTCAAACAACTTATTTACATCTTTCTTTTATTTGAACATGCTCTAATAAGATCTAAAAACAACCTCTAAAAACAACAAGAGTGACAGACAATTACGTTTATTTAACTAAGATTAAACTTTTACTAAAGCAATAATAAATTAAATAACAAGGAAATAAAAAATAACTAAAAATACAAAGAAGGTTTTAAGAGAGTTACCTAACCTCAGACTGAGGATGTAAACAGCTTGAACGCCTTTAAGAATGGAAGGTTAAGTGTGGTTCCAGAAGCTTTGGTCACAGGTTTTAACGCTCACTCTTTTCTCCCTTTCTTTTTCTTCTTTTTTATGATTTTCGTTTTAAACCTAATTGATGTTCTAATGGCTATTTTTCTTCAAGGGAACTCAGAAGAAGTTTTTGGAGAAAAACCTACCGCAAAAGTGTTGTGTTTTACGCCCTAAAAACTCTGTCCACGAATAAGAGATACAAAACGATTTATATTTATACAAGTAGGGCAACAGGGATAGCTTGCGCACGCACCTTTACAGCTGCCGTGACGGACCGATAGCTGGCGTGGACACAGCTTACTTTCTAACCTTTGCCACGTACTTAAAACAGAATGAACAATCGTTTATGTCGGCATTCACGGTGACGTCATCTTAGATTGGAGGTTGGGGTGACGCAAAACCGTCAGTGCCGTCACGCACCTGATAGTTGCGTGATGCAAGCTTTATTATGCAAATGCTAGACACCTTATTAAATTAGTCTAGATTTAAAATCCCTTGGCATTAAAGACTTCTGGATAGCCCGTAACCCTTCATTCCGCATCCTTGTAATCCTCATTGGGTTTTAGGTGGGGGCTAAAGAACACGCGTCAACAGTTTGCCCCCCCACTTTATCCATTAATTGTGTTAAACGATTAATGTTAAAATGGATCCATTGACGCGCCTTCACTTGATTGAATGAAATGGTTTGTCTTTGATCATCTGGTCACGTCCAAAGCTCAGTTCTGATCGGCTTTGTTGGCTCCAGCTCGGATCGATACGCGATCTCAAAACATCAGTCTGATTGGTTTGAGATACCTCGAGGGGCTCGGTCTGATTAGCTCGTTAAGGATCTTTTGATTTGAATTTTATTTGATTCATCTGGTTCACGTCAAAGCTTCAGTCTGATCGCTTTGTTTGGCTCCAGGGTTGAATTCAAGGTTTTCTTCGATCTCCAAAACTCAGTCGATGCTTTGTAAGATACCTTCGCAGGCTCGTCTGATTGCTTGAAGGATTATGATTTGAATTGCCTCCTCAGCTCAGTCTGACGGCTTTTAGAGGGCTTTGGAGATTGTCCTGATCAACTTCGTAATCCATCATCATTTAACCAGAAGAGAGAGATATAGAACTCGATCCGTTTCGTAATGCATCATCACAAATCGAGGAAAAAGATCTAAACAACAAAGCTCAGTCTGGATCGGCTTTTGTTTACCTTCCTCAGCTCAGTCTGATCGGCTTTAGAGGTTTTAGAGATGTCCTTGAATCAACTTCACAATCCATCATCATTAACCGGAGAAAGATTGACTCAATCAGCTTCGTAATTGCCATCATCACGAATCGAGGGAAAAGACCAAATAGGGCTTTGTGATACATCATCACTGCTCGGTGGGGCCCAAACAGCTTCGTGAAATCATCCCACCGGTGACCTGAAAAATATTTTTCAAGAAGAAAGAGGCAACTTTCTGCATGTACAAAAAGTCTTGGCCTTTGTTAGATGTTGGAGGCCCAAAAATTTTTTTTTTTTTTTTCCAACCCCAATTAGGGGGGGGCCCAACCCCCCCCCCCCCCATGCGATTAAATAATCACAAACTTGAAATTTTGAAAAATTTTTTTTTTGCATTCAGGGCAAAAGATTTTTGTCCCGAGTCTGGAAATTCCCATCACCGAGACCAAAAAATATTATCTTTTAGCCAAACCTTGAAAATTATTATTATATTTTTTTTTTATATTGCCAAAATTTGTATTTGAATTTTAGCAAAAATTTAGGCTGCTGAAAAATTTTATTATTCCTTAAAGTTTTTATTCCTAAACCTTTCAAGTATACCCTTCGCTGATACGGTGTTTGAAAGAAAACTTACCTGAGGCGTAAATTGGGCAAGTTTGATGATTTGGCCCTTATGCGGCGACGTCTAAGGGGAATTGCTGAAAAGTATACCGAGCCGCATACTGAACTTCCAAATTGCTTTAAATAAGCCCGTCTTGCTCAAATGGACGTTTGAATGGGCTTGGGCCCATTTCCTATCTTCTTATTATAAATAAGCTTTTAACTTTTCATTTTTTTCACTTTTATACTTTCAAACTTTCCAAAACTCTCTGAACCTTAGTATCAATATGGGGACCATCTTCCCGAGATCCCTGCTTCCGCTTTACAACACCCGAGTATGGATATTTCTGGGCGGCCGATCCCGACATTTTCGCCGCGTCTCTTCAGAGGGCGATCGGAGTTCCGGTCAGCCGTAACGCCCTTACACCTGGGATGCGGACCTCTTCAGCTTCTCTCCGCTACCGGGCTCTGATTTCCCGTTCGACACGATACGACGTGATGCACGGTTATCCAGTCTGAGGTAAAGTAACTTACTCTTTGAATTTTCGTGCTTTCTGCGTTGCCCTGGGTGTTTTTGTTGAATGATTTTGTTGTTAATTTTTATGCTGTCTGTGCGTCGGCCAGTAGCGTCACGCAGGGAGAAGAGTTCGCGTGACTCAGCTGTTCTCGCAAGCAGTTGCCGTTGACGCAATTGTTCTTGGTGTGAACAGTGCATGACGCAACTGTTTCGAAGCTATATGATCCCCTATTTATCTCTGGACTTTTGATTTTGCCCCTCTTTTGCACCATCTTGATGGCCTTATTTGCTGTCTTAAAGTGTCGATGCCATGTTGGTTGTGACTTATCTTACCTGTGAATGCATAGAAAAACATTGGAAACTGGTAGATTGAACTTTTAGGGTATTGCTGCCTTACTTTGACAGATGGCGTCACGTTAGCTTGTTTTTTGCGAGAACAGTTTTTGTGATGCAACTGTTAGTCAGAAGATGCAGGTGCTTGGACAAGCCTGCCATGGCGCAACTCCGCAGTTGGCATGACGCGGCTGCAGTTGCATGACGCGACTCTATCTTTGGCCAAAAGCTTGACACCTTCTATTTTCATGCCATGAAAAACAAAAAATAAAAAATGTTAGACTTAATTCTTTGTCTTGAATGGATATTTCTTACCACAGGTCGATCTGGGCAAGGCCCGTTGGCTGGCGGGTTTCTTTACTTTGACGCCTCTGCCTTTGGACTTATTAGGACCCCCCTATGCGTTCTTAGAGTTGTGGCTACTGGATTTGGGCGACGTTATGCCACTGGTACTTCGCCGGACTCAGCCCCGGTTTTCCACCCACATGCACTATTGCACTTGATGGGGCGGGGGAACGATTGCACACATTCGTTCATTTCTCGGCTTTGGAGAAGATGAAACACATGACTCCCGCCGACTTCACTGCCATACTGGGCTCGGGTTTGCATGGCGAGGGACGTCCTTCTCGATTCCCGGGTTACCAAATAGCTGCATTGGGGGCTGAGGCCTTGTTCGATTACCCTTACATGGCATTCCCACTCGCCACTTAGGTACACTGCACAGGGATATGTTTTTATGAGGTGTTTCTTACAAGTTTTGGACCGACGGATCTGCCGATATTTGGCAGCTTGAGAGAGCTACCCGTGGATGCCAGACCTTGTGGCTCCTGCTTATTACCAGAGAGGAAGAGGGACCAGGTGGCCGAGATCCTTTATCTTCTACCTTTCATCTCCTTCTCAACTCCTATGCACCTCCCAAAATAGGGACGATCCGGCTGTTTCTGGTTGCCTCGGGATTTGAGCCTTATCGGCTCCATATGGGACTGGGCTCCCTCGCATTGGCTCAATCTGCTACAAGGTCTAGATTGTGTGGACCAGGAAGTAGCGGTTGAGTCTAAACTGGCAGTTTCTCCGCCCCACATTGAGGTAAGACCACCTATCCTTCTGACTTTTCTTTATTTTTTTTCACTCACTCAAATTTACACTTACCGGTTGGAATCTTATCCACAGGTATGGGCATATTGAGTATCTGGTCTATTTCTTCCCAGGTGGTTCGGAGAGTGACTACTTCTATGAGGGGCTCGGTGAATTTCCCTCGATACCTTGGCGCATTTGCCATATTACTTATTTTCGAGTTTCGAGGATCACACTACTGGAGGTGCTTTACTTAATGATAGGCCATTTGGCTTGATGTAAGTACAAGGAAACCTTCTGAGTAGCATTTGTCTTTCTTTTATTTTACTGCTTATTTTGCTGGACTTTTTTCTGTTTTCAAAGCTCTTTCTGGACTCCGTGGGGAGGGAGATGCTTTGGCGGGGCCTATTCCTTCCTCGTGCCCTAGCAGAGGGCCCTTACCCGGTCCAGAGTCTTGGCTCAGGCTAATGAGTGGACAGATTATTTGGGGAGCAGGGTCCTCGAATCTGTTCATCGCCACGGGCCCAGATGGCAAAGTGCCCGTTGCTCCCCTAGCCACATGTGCATCTTGGGAGGGGATGACTACGGCGAGGACAAGTTTACTGGAATTTTGATGGCTTATCCCAGCCGATGATTATCTGATACCTGGCGATTATGGCCTTCTTAATAACCAACCCGGCTGCAGGCCAGATTGCAGAGGTCGGAGAGTACTCTCAGTAACTTCTTTTGCCCTCAGTTCTTGATTTTTACCAACACTTGGACAAGTAATTAACTGCATTTGTTCTGACTTGTTACAGGATAGGAGTGAGAATCGGGGACTCCTGCATTTTATAGGGCGCAGGCAGAGGGCTGATTGTTTCCTGCCAGGCCTACGCGGTTGACCGTGCTGGGTGATGTCCCCTTTCCTCTGGGCATGGAGTTTGCTTTGGACCCCCACCTCGGCCTTGGACTGGGCATTGCTATTCCTGCCTGACCTTCAGGCGGGGCTCTGCCACAGCTACAGCGGATCCTAAGCATGCCACACATGTTGAGAAGAAAAATGAATTTACTAAGTCAAGAGATATTTACCTGAAGGATTCTTTATTGAATGCCTTTCTTGCGTTTGTAGGTGGCCTGCTCAGGATATTATG
Organism: Jatropha curcas; assembly: GCF_014843425.1. The sequence continues at coordinate 1,150,064 of NW_023591102.1, forward strand.
AGAGCTATACCAGAGGTTTTTGCTTTGCCTGATTTCCTACATCGCCAGGTTCTAGCTGTTATTCCAGAGTGGCACGATATTGGGTATGACTTCCTTTACTTCTTGACCTTTGCTTTGTATATTACTCTTCTCACCCTTTTTCCCTTTTTTATTTCTCAGGAGTTAAGAGATTGGCAGGCTTACGGGAGGAACCATCAAGGTCTCGTCAGGCTGCCGGCTTATTTCTCGTCTCCAGATGTGAGGTGACAGGCTCCGGGACTAGACTTGGAGGTGCAGGGGATTCCTTTGAATTTTCTTCTTGAGATGGGATGATGATGATGATTGATGGTCTTCGTTCTGATTGATGCTCCACCATCCTCTTGTCAGGCAGGCGGCAGCTGGTCCAGCCGAAGCGATGTTAGCTGGTCCTCTCATTTTACCATAACTTTTTTATCGACATTTTTGTAGCTCCTTGGAGCACATTTTCAGTGTTATTTACATTTCTTTTCACAGTATTATTTACATCTTCTTTTTATATACAGTATTATTTACAATTTTCCTATTTTATTACTTTACAATTTTTGAGACTTCACTTTATTCCTGCATAAAGAAAAAACAAAACACAGAAACACAAAGGAAGTACCCCACTTACTTGTGAGAGTGTCTATCTCGGTAATGCGAGCGTAAATGCCCAAAACTACCTTATGGCAAAACAGACAAAAGAAAATGAAATGAAGATTAATTCAAAACCATAAGAACAAAAAGGGAAACTGTTCCTTACTCACCTTAGCCAGAGTGGTTCACCTTAACTAATGCGAGGTATAAATCTGTCTGTCTGCAAGAGTGGTCCACCTAGTTAATGCGGGCGTAAATGCTCAACCACCTTATTGAGGGCAAGCGGTCCAACCTTGTTAATGCTGACATAAATACTCAACCATTACTTTTCACTAGCCAAAAGTGCGGTTCCCTCGCCTTTACTCGGATGCCAGTTGCCCATCTGTTATTAGACGAAATCCGTGTCCTATAGCATCGATCAGTAGATTGCCATTGCCATGCTAAGTGATAGGCAATCGCATTCACTGAAGCCTTTCCATTCCTATGAATAGAAGGTCCCCGCTCTTCGTCTCTTCTTCATTTCCACAACATTCAAAAACAACCCTTTTCTTCAATTAATCCTTTCCCTCTTATGGCTTCAGAAAATCAAGTCTCATTCCTTTGTTTAATCCATTTCCTGCATGACGTACAGGATCAATCGCCAGTATAGTAATCGTTCAGCCGCATTTCCAGAATCCATAATCTTCGAAATCGGGGGGTTGGTTCCCATGACGCAGAGATCCGTGACCAATCTAGCTGTACCGTTGGCTGACCGAAACACACCTGGTATGTGGGCCAAGCGGGTGATGCAGGACACCGTTGACACTGACAGTTATATTGACTAGTTTTACTCCCAGTGATGAACTGGGTCTTTAGGGTTGGCGTGATGTTCACCCACTGGGATGAATGTTGTTGCCTACTTTTCTTTCACGTCCTGTATTTCTGGGGGCCATAAAGCTTCCCATTAATGTTTTTCCCTCTCTTTTTCAATGAATTAACATCTGGTAGTTCTGTCTTTATTGATCCTGCTTTTTGCACTTAGAGGCCAACAAAAGGACAACAAATCTTTTCTTTCGAAAATTATTTGCCTGGTTGCATTTTGGGCCTCCTGCCCTCTGGATTAAGAAACGAAAGCACATAAAAGTGGATCTTTTGACTAAGGAACAGAAACTTACACTGGAAATAAAAAAGATTTGGGTGACCATTTTTATCCACCTGCAATATTCAGGACAAGACAATAAACATTATGCAAACTCCTTTATGTATTGCATGAACTACTTTAAGTGCTAAGGTTTTTTATCCATGTTTTTTTATCGATTCTTTCCAAGGAAATCACCGAGGGAAGAATGGCGTTTGTTCTCCTGATCGCTGTCTAAAGAATCCAATACTCAGGCCAGACCAACAGCAAGACCATCTCAAAAATAAACTGAGCAAATTTGCTGATTCAATTAAGCAGAGAGGAAGTCTTGCTAAATCAATCATACCCCAGAAACAAAGAGAAGAAAAATTTGAAAACTCAAAGCTCTTCATCTGAATTCTACTTCTTTTTTTTTTTTTTTTTTTTTATTTCAACATTATATAGAAGTTAAGGAAACTATAATACAATGTCGTTCATTCTAACTACTCATTCGCCTATTTCTCCTTCTAAGTTCAGGTTGATGGCATTAGCATACCGATCGCAAGTCTTCAACAAATGCATGCATAGATTTCACATTTAAACTGAAGCAGCACGCGTTAATCTCAAAAAAAAATTTTTTAATGATGATTTTTGCTTAGGCCGCCCTTTCGGGCTTTTCGACCTAACGAGGCTTATTTCTTGCCTTAGGTCGGGCCCTTTCAGTTTTCAACCTAGGCCCTTTTTACTCTTTTATTCTTTTTTTTTTAATCAACATCATTCATTTCAGACATAGAACCTTTTCATATAGCTTGATTTAACCGGATCGCATTAAAAGGCTTCCCTTCCATAGTGACCATTCAAGCGGCCACCTTTGGCCAATAGCTTCTGAATTTCTGAATGGTCCATGTCCAGTTGGGTCTGAATTTCCCTCCAGATGACTCGTTGGGATTCGTGATCTAAATTAATCTGACAAACAACTAAATCTTCCATTTTTTTTCAAAAGCCCTTGGATGTACCAGCTTATTTAAGAAACGAGCCAATCCTTCTCTTTCTATCTGATCCTGGAATCTGCATTCCATCTTTCTGCATCTAAAAGTGCCAGATCTTTCATACCTTTTCTTGACCCATTCTTCTTTCGGTCAGGACCAGCTTCCACAAGAACCCTGAGAGACTTTCTTTTTCAAGCTCTTACTGGTTAAACACTGCCTCCATCCATATATAAGCTTCGAAAGGAAACGAAAGCTCCATTTCACTGATTGAAAGTAGTTTCGATTGCCCCCAAGGAGCGCGAAAGGAAGTTTCTCAGCCCAGCTTTTTATACTTCTTGCACGTTTTGGATAGAATTCTCTTATCTCCTTATGGCGGCTCCACTGCGCCTTAGCTTGAGGTCGATAGGAGAGGAATGGGTGATGCTCGACCTTATATCTGTATAACAAATGCCGACGTCTACTTTGAAAGTGAGAATTCATTGTCTGTACACTATATGATAGGAAAAACCCCCACCATAGCGACAGAAAAATGTTCTGCTCAAAATAAAATGCTAGCCATTGTTTGGCAGTCAAGGTCTTTATAAGACTGAGCTTCTTATTTCCTCCTCCCTCCTTTTCTTCTTTTCCTCAAATATCAATCCACCTAGAAAAGTTTAGTCCACGGCGACTAAGATATACTGATGACATTTGATGCTGCTGGCATTGATCTTGCCAATAATATCTATGCCCCAGTGAAAAAGGCCAAGAAGAGTTGTGGATGGAGCTCAATAGCAGGCACGATGAATTTTTGTTATCGTGGTACTGGCAGGCTTTTCTACAATGCACGAAACTAATTAATATAATCACCTTCATCTGCTACCAAAAAGTAGGCCTTGCCTCATGATCTTTCGGGCCAAAAACTTCATGCACTCAAATTGAGTTACACAACTCCCTCATGGAATCTTCTTCATTATCTCTTCTTTCCTCCTTCTTTTCCACACATCTTAGCAGGCATTTCATCCAGGCCCTAACCTAAATAGTCATCCACCGTCGGCTAGGAACGATAATTCAGCCATTTTTCTTAGAATCCGATCGGTCCTTTCCTTTGTATGGCGTCATCAGAAAGGTTCCATCTTTATGTTACCGCCAGAATATCTGTTAAACCAAGTTTCTTCTCTGACTCAACCTGATTCACATAATGGTTCTTCATAGCATGGATATTTTGCCTAAGCAGTAATGAAAATGGCTTCTTTGGGGACATTTACTTCAAACTTCCTGCATGCTGACGCCTAGGTTTTGCAAGGCATCTGGGATTTGTTATTGAGTTTTTTCCTATGTGAGTAAAAGTGATATGTCGAGAGTGCTGCTTTCTTCAAACAAGTTAAATCAACATAGGGCTTCAACTTTTCTTCCTTAAACTTTTCCATCTCTCATTGGCATATTCAATAACCAATAGTGAATCTCCTATCACCTCAACCTCCTTAGCACCTGCATGCAAGAAGAGACTCAATTCCCATGATTACACGCTTCTATTCTGGCCATTTGTTGTTGGTGACTTGGCGAACAACAACTTTTCACATTGTTGTCACCTCACATTGGGTGCTCTATTAACAATTCCAGCTTCCGGCTCCATTTCTATTGGCTGAATCCATCAAAGTAAGTTTCCAGACCCCCTGTTTCAACGCATAGCAACATGTTTCATCCTGGAAATTTCCAGCTACCCATTGGCTTCATCATCTGCAAATTGGCATTCTCTTCAGGCAGGAATTTTGCCAGCCCGACCTTTGAACCATCTCTAGATGACAAACTATTGCATCTACACTAGACATCTGAATTAACCATCTTCGGACAGCCATCCTTCTAGAGTAGGTGTTTTCTGAAGATACTTCATTAGGATCAATCTTTTAGAACGAAAGTGACCCTGAAAGAATCAAAAAGCCTCAATTTCTTGATCGACCATGACCACTGCCATACACGTTTTTCTCTACCAAATTTACTTCTTCTCCTAGCAAGATAATTTCTTGCCTATATAAATACAATGGCCTCTTTCTACTCCTAGCAGCGTCTGCCTGTACCAACAATAGCTCCAACCTGCTATTCCTCTAATAGACAAAATACAGAAAACAAAAGGTTTCTCCCGGTCTAGAGAGAGCTTAACACTGGGCGGATTCATTAAGTACTCCTTTATATGGTCAAAAGGCTTTCTGACAGTTTCCTCGTTCCATCTAAGCGGTTGGGCTTTCTTCCTCAAGCAACTTTGAATCGAGCACAAGTGATGGGATAACTAAAAATAAAACCTGCTGAATACTGAATCTTCCCTAAGAAGCTTCTCACCTGGAAGTTTCTGTTTTGGCGATTGCATGTCTTGAATGGCTTTTTATTTGTCTTGGGTCAATCTCAACCGTTAGGTTCCTACAACAAAACCTAACAAACTTTCCCTTTCGTTACTCCAAATACGCACTTCTGGGACTTGAGTCTTTAAGTATATTTGTTGCACCGTGCGAAAGAACTTTTCCAACATCTCGGTATGTTCTTTCTGTGTTTCCTACATCTATCTTATCATCCACATATACCTTCTAACTTTTATGGATCATATCATTGAAACAAAGTGATTGCCATTCTTTGATTATGGTTGAACCAGTTACATCCTGAACGGCATCACCCTATTAGCAGAAGGTCCAAATCAGTAGTGAAGGCGTTCTTTATACTATCAACTAAAGCCATCAGGAATTTGATTGTATCCCAAGAATTCCATCCATAATGGAATAACATCCCATTCCTGCAGGCACTGTCATAACATCTATATGTGGACAGTGGGAGTCCATCGTTTGGTGTGAGGCTTTATTTTAAATCCTTTAGTCAACACAAACCCTTAGTCTCCCATCCTTTTAAGCACATTATGTTTGCTAACCACTCAGGGTAATTGTACTACCATCAGGAAACCCGCATCTAGCTGCTCTGGAACCTCAGCCTTGATCTTTGTCTTGCCACTCTTGGTCTGACCGTCTCCTTATTTTGCTTTTATTGCTTGACTTAATGTTCGGATCGACTAGGGATGAAATGTTTTTTGTGATGACCTTCGCCGCTGGCATATTCGCATACTCCAAGGCATATATTATAATTTTCTCTTGATACATTCTTGGGATCCTTTGTCAAGGGTTCCAAGCTTATATGTCTGGTCCGATTTCAATTATTTTTGGGATCTTCGGTGGTTGCTTAGGTTAAATGCAAAACGATGCAATGCATTTATGTTAAAATATGCGTGTGTATAATTTCAATGCCTATGAACGTGACAATCAGAAAACAAGTGATAAACAAGTATGTTCAAAATTTCATTCATTGATGAAATAATAAAGGCGAATCCATCCAAATTCGTTCTCAAAACAATAATCAGAAAACAAAAAAACAAGCATTAATAACTTGTTCAAATACATTCATCACAACTATCTTTGATGACTTGAACCACTTTCATAGCATCAGGAGCATCCTCTGTTTCTGGGCAGCTTTCTCTTTGTTCTCTCGCGCTTTCTGACATCTTTCATTCAACCTTTCCTCTCAGCTCCTCTGCATCTCCGCTGCTAGTATTGACTGGAGGGATTCTTGCCTTAGACTTCTTGCTCTTGCACATCTTGAAGCTTCGTCTCCCAATCCCGAGAAAGTCTTCAAATTCAGGTATCTTTCTGTTTGACCATTCTGTACCACTGCCTGATTGAAACCCATGCCAATCATGAATTGTGTCCCTCTACCAGCATGCTCAAAGGGAAGGCTCTGGACGACTTAATGAGCTGCTCCTCCAAAAAATCTGTCATGAAGATCTCCAAACCGGCGCATATGTCTTTCCTCTGCTTTGAATTCCTCGGAAGCTCTAGAGTGAAGAAATCCTTCATTCAGTCCCGGCTCTTTTATTGGAGACTGGACTTCATACTTCTCTTTCTTTTTATCTCTCTGTTTACCCACGTCCGCATCGCAATCTTGCTGACCATTTGATGATGGCACAGGTTCAAATCTTCCTTATAAATCTCGGCCTAGCCCCTTACCATCATTTGCCATTGCGATTCTTTCTTTCATCATTTTACGAGAGAAAGAGTTCATCCTGTGACTGCACTTTTGTCTTCGGTGATTACAGCAACATCAATCACAACCACTAAAACCAGATAAAGGCAAAGCCGCCTCTTAAACTTCCACAGCCGCCACATTTTCAGATTTCTTCTTCATGCATTAATAGTTACCACATTTTCAGTGCCCCAGTTGGGTACCTTTGACTTTTTGTGCAATGTGGAGGAATTGCACCAAAGGGACTGGAGCCATGCTTCCAACAGACAGGAGCATAATTGGACCAAAGATGTCCAAGACTACTATTTGTCCACCCAAACTTTCTATCATTTTCCTGTCGAAATCTTTGGCCTGAAAGGTTCCCTTGCGCTTACGCATGGTTGTTATCATAGGCTTTAACAAAAACCCATGTTTAGATGGGCTCGAGTTTCGACTCTCAATCTTAAATTTCGACAACATTTTCAGTGGGCATAACGCACAATGCCGACCCGTTTATCAACATCCCACATCTGCGGTTTCTCGGATCCCTTAAACAGGCAGCCTTGAATGTTACAGGAGCTTAAAGTGATTTCCTACCTTCAGGAGGGGGATTCAGAATCCAAGAAGGTTATCTTCACCAATCTTGCGTTGCAAAGCACATCTAAATCACTATCACGCTCTTAGATTCTCGCAGGAACTCTGAACAAAAACGTCATGGCTTCTAACAAAAGCTTTCTCTATGTTTCTTTGAAGCTATCAATAAATCCCACATAGTGAGATGTCAAGCCTTAGTCCCTCTTGTAAAGGCTGACTCCAGTACTGAACTTTGCATATTTTAACTCCGGCGCTTTCGTACTCTGTTTTTGGAAACCTTAACTTTTTCCACCCACTTCAGTAGCCTTTCTTTTTGTGCTCTCCCCCAAACTTTCATCTTCCTTTTCTTCTCCTTGGGCTTTTGCTCTTTCACCTTATTTGATGTTTTCTTCCATGTCCCATCGATGGACAAACTCCTTTTCAATTGGGCCTGGGAATTTTATTGTTCCGGGGTTATACCACACAAAACGGCTTCGGTCAAAGGCCTCTTTGGATGCCAACTTTCATTTAAACATCCTTCATCAACTACTATAAGTTTACCATTGGTCTGCACTTGATCAGCAAATCTCTCCTT
>NW_023591102.1:1158421-1206167 GCF_014843425.1 Jatropha curcas
AAAAGAGAGAGTTTTTTGCTTATACCTTTTTGTTTTTTTTTTTTTTGGGGGCTTTATTACTTTTTAATTGGATGTCCATTTGACTTTTTTAAGCTTTCCCAAGCCCCTTTCCAACTTTATTCATTCAAGCTCTAATTTTTTGCCTAAGCGCCCTTTCGGGTTTTTCAACTTAGCGAGCTAAACCCATTTTTTGCCTAAGCGCGCCCTTTCCCGGGTTTTCGACTTAGCGGGCCCCGACTTTTGCCTAAGCGCCCTTTCGGGTTTTGACTTAGCGGGTTTTTTTCTTTTCTGCCTGAGCCGCCCTTCCGGGGTTTTTCAAACTTCAGCTTTGATTTGAATTTTTTTTTTGTTTTTTTTTTAAAATATCATTGGCAAAGAAGAATGACATGAATTTTTTATTAAATGCTTAGACCGTGCCCAATGAGGGCTGGCCTACATAATCTCCGATATGTAATTTCTTTTTTCCGAAGAGAAATCAGGTCTAATTAGTTGCGTTTTACATTATGCAATGCTTATTACACAAAATATCTTTTTAACTGATCTAATTACATGGATCGTGAATTCCAAAACCATCCAAATCAGTAAGATGACGGCTCCGCCAGACAGTAATTTCTTCAACACAGTAGGGTCCGCAGCCCAATGAGGGCGAAAACCTTCCCACGTTGGATCCGTGATTGGCTGTCCCTAATTTTCCTTCAGGACTAAACAACCTTCTTCATTTTCGGTCTTTGAACCTTCTTGTTAAAATGTCGTGCCATTGCTCTTTGGTAGACTCGAGTTTGGTGGTATTGCTTGTAACTTCTTTTTGTCTTTTTCGTCCAGTTTTGCCCAAGAGTTGCGAATGATAATTCTTCACCCACATCGGCTTCGCTAAATTCTGGACCCCTTTTCCTTTGGATAACTCTTGCCCGCGACTGAACTTTCCAGCTCATAGGCATACGCCTCCATTGCCATATACTAAGAATACGGGGTTTGCCCCAGTAGGTGTTCTATTGAAGTCCTATATCCCCATAAAGGCAATTCGGCACTGTCATGCCAAGCTTTTGCCTTTTGACTGTCTTCTGTAAAAATGACTTTTATAAGCCTTAATTTGCCAGCTTCCACAGCCCCATTTGTTTTGTTGGACCATAGGGCGAGGATTTATGGTGTCGAATCCTCGTTTCTTCAACCAATTAGCATAATTCACCCTGGAAGTGAGCTCCATTCCGTGTGATCTCGAATGGCGTTCCGTACCGACAAAAGGATGTTGGTACAAACGAACTGCGGCTGCCTTCTTGGCATTCAGATTGAATAAGAGGCTGCCTCGATCCACTTAGTGAAGTAATCTATAGCAACCAAATGAACTGGTGACCGTTGGAAGCTTTCGGGTTGGAATTTTTTCCGATCACGTTATGCCCCCCAGTTGCGAAAGGCCATGGTGAAAGCAATAGGATTCAAATTGACCGGAGGTTTTGTCCTTTGAGCTTGCAAAAATTTGATCATTCGTGACACTTCTGCGGCGTGCCCTCACGCAATCTGGCCTTCATGGTTGACCAGTAATAAACTAGTTCATGATTTTTTTTCGAGCCAAGGCTATCCCGTGGCATGTTGTGGGCCAGATTCCCCGTTTGTAAGGAATCCAATGATGGGTTTGAGCTTCTCCTCATTCGACGCACCTTAGGTGCAGGCCATTCCAACTTCTTTTGTTATAGAACTCCCTCAGTAAGGAAATATCGGATGCTAACTGTCCTCAATGTCCGTTGATTCAAGTTTTGGTAGATCCCCTCCGGGTAGGCTCATTTGAAGATAATCCCTTAATATCCCAATACCAAGGCTTATCGTCGACCAATTCACTGATATTGTGCTGTGCTGTTTCTGTAGCCGCACTGTTCAAGGGTGAATGATTCGTCCTCTTCTACATTGACATGGAGGCTAGAGTGGCTAGAGCATCTGCAAACTGATTTGGCTCGTGGTAAGGTAATGGAAGGCATAAACCAATCAAATTGTTGCGGCCAATTCAATCCAGCGTTGTGTAGGACCAAACGCTCTTCTTTAATTTCCCTTTTCCTCAAAGCCTGGGAGACTATTAAGGTTGGAATCCTCCGAAAACCTTTGAGGATCTTTAATCCTCCTTTTTTCCAAAGGCTGCTTTTCTAACCCTCTTAGCAAGCTTCAATTACTCGGCTTTCATTGTTGGTGCAGTTGAAAATCTAACTTGACTGCGAATTGGAACATAATTCTCCACAGGGAGTTTTGAATACGACTCCAATCCATTTCCCATGGTATTTTTGAAGCTCCATCGAAGTACATTTCCCGCAGACTTCACTTTCCAAGTTCAACAAGTCTTTCATCAGGAATCCTACTCCGGCAATTTGGTCTTCGACGGTAAATTTCTGCTAATTGATCGGGCAAGGCTCCCACCTTTCACCGACTTTCCGTTTGCACAAACTCAAATCATAAAGCTGCGAGTACTGATACCTCACTTTAAGCCATCTTACATCAAGAACTCGGCCTCATCCATAAGGAATTTTCAAGGGGTTCGATTCAAGAAACAACATTTGTGGTTGTAAGATGAGAGGTAGTGCTGGCAGCTTTGTACAAGCCCATAACTAGAGCCAGACCACAATTTCTCTATTCTTTATTGTATTTAGCTCATAATTCTAGCATCCTTTTTGCTGAGGTAATACCACGGCATTTTCTACCCTTGTATCTTCCGCTTGTTGAGCTAGCATCGCACCCATCGCTTCTTCTGTCACCGATAGGTATAATAACAAAGGCTTTCCCAGCCTTGGTGGCTGTAACACTGGCGGGGATATCAGGTACTGCTTGATTTGGTCAAAAGCTTTCTGACAATCTTCATTCCATTTGACTGCTATTCCTTTCCTGAGTAACTTGAAGATCGGTCCATAAGTATCGGCCAATTGATTGATGAATCGGCTGACGTACTGTAGCCTTCCCAGGAAACCCCGAACTTCTTTTTCTGTCCTCGGTGCTGGCATTTCTAGAATGGCCTTGGCTTTCGAAGGGTCAATCTCTATGCCCTTCTGACTGACCATGTGCCCCAGAAATACTCCGGCTCCGGATGTAGCTCCAAACAGACATTTTGCCGGGTTAAGCTTTAAATTGTACTTTCGAAGCCTAAGGAAGAACCTAAGGAAAGAAACTTTCTCAACGTCCTGTTGCATGGCTTTCAGCTGTTTTTGACTTTAAATGACCATATCGTCGACATTACACTTCTACTTCTTTGTGAATCATGTCATGGAAAATGGTCGTCTGCCATTCTTTGATAGGTTGCCCCCGGAATTTTTGAGACCAAAAGGCATGACCCTGTAACCAGTAGGTTCCTCATTCCTGTGATGAATGCCGTTTTCCTCTTTTGTCTGGCACATGCATCATTATTTGTTGTATCCGACGTCAAAGATCGGTCAAGGAGACCCACTCGTGTCCCCGCCTTCGGTCTATAACAGTCAATATGCGGTTAGGGGAAGTCATCTTTTGGAACATGTTTTATTCAAATCCCGATAGTCTACACACTTCTGAACTTTGCCATCTTTTCCTTTCGGCAACTGGCACATATGTTTGCTAATACCATGTCGGGTGGCAATTGGGTTTCTATGAAATTTGTTTTCTAGTTGGCTTGGCAACTTCCCTCCTTGATTTTCAAAGGACCATTCTGTATTCAAGCCCTCCTTAAGCTTTCTGTTTTACTGGCTTTAGTCCTCAAGGGTATAACGGAATCTTGTGCACCACTATTGCCGGGTCAATTCCCCGTGATGTCACTTGCCTTCCCACAAACTTCTTTAACGCATTCACTGATTTGTTCCCTGTTCACCAGTCAGATGCAATGTATGGTATGTTCATTTCTTCTTTGCAAATTATTAATTTTTTTTTCAATTTTTCATTTCATTTATTTCTTTTTCATTATTTTTGCTTGGAAAGCTTGGGAAAGACATAGACACGCGGGTTTAGTCAAGAAAATTACCTTGCCCTAAAAAAAACCCAAAGCCCCCCCTTTAATTGATTGATGAGAAGAATTGTCTTCAAAAATTACATCGAATTTGAAATCTGGATCTTTCTAGATCCGACACTACGATCAGAACTGGAAACTGACTCTGACTCGGTTTAGACTCAGGGGTCCAGACTCAGACTCAGTACAGGACTTGATTACAGACTCTGACTCTAGGTTTGAACTCGGGAGGGGGTTCATTAGCAGGCGTGTTCCTCCCTCGGCGTACGCAGTTGGTGAAAGGTCCTTCGTTCGGCTTGATCAGGGCTCGGTAGGTCTTTGATCCCCATTTATTTCTGTGATAAACCGCAACTCAATCAAAGAGACTAGCTGGCATAAGTCTTCTACTCCAGTTCAGTTAATTGCTTCAAACTTCTTCAGATAAGCCATTTAAGGTCCAGGCCACGGTGTCACTCTACACGTTTTAGGAATAAAGCTCGAAAGGGATCGATCAATTCCTTGGTCAGAAAACAATAGCATTTAACCCCGTTGATTTGGTAAAGGGATTAGTGCTAATGTTCGGCCTTCCTTCTTGGATGGATGACCGTTGTCTTACCAGGTTTGGATGAGGTTCTTAAGCGTCCAGTCACGCTTCAGTCTGTGCCCGTTACCCTGATGGTACCACAGTTATTCATCAGCTTTGTAGTTCTTGTAATGGGTTGGGTGGTGGCCTGTCTTCTAAAGGCTTGATGTAGTTTGCCTTTGACAGCTTCTGGAAATACCCAAAGGATTGGCATACCGAGATCAGTAATATATTCTTCTCGACTGACCTTGCCGTTTCTCAACGTTTTTTTCCCACAACGTAAGGATCCGTCGTGTGGGTTGATGCTTGCCACTTCCATGGACTTTGCTAGAATTGGCTAGGTTTCTTGTATTTTTTGAGGTTTCCGGGTCCTTCTTTCAGTTGCCCTATTTGGGGGATTAAGATCTTCCACCTTAGTTGCAGTCGCAAATGGGCGATTGGACGTAGGCAAGTACTGTGTTTGGAAAGCTGTGACTGGTAGACAGGCAGTAAAGTTTCTTGATTATATATCAAACTTGTTCCTGTTCAGAGCGGTCGCTGATCATTTGGTTGACCTGGCCCTTTTCCTCGTAAGGAATAAGGAACGAGGGAAAGGGTTCATTGTTTTTCCGTTTGGTGGTTTCCAGTTTTTTCCTCATTTTCTGAGCTTCCAGCTCAGAAGCAGTTCTGGAGGGCATATCGTCCAGGTTAGGGGTAGGGTTTGTTGGTTCAGCAGCAGAACCCTGATTGGAGGTAGCAGGTCCACTTCCCCCAGCGGAAACCCCATTTCTATTACCATTACTTAATTCAGCTATCAGGGCAGTCCTTTGGGCAGCCAATGCCTCATTCATTCTAGCCTCCATTTTGGCCTCCAGTCTGGCCTCCAGTTGTTCAATAAGGTTGATGCAGGATGTCAGCAAGTGATGCCATTGGTGCAATCGGGGTTGTTGGACTTGTGGGTGAAGCTGGTGTAACTGGTGATGTTGGGGATGGTAGTGTAGGTGTGACTGGCACTGATGTTGGCACTCGAACAGTGGGCACCTGAGAAAGGACATAGTGTGAGGTGGGGTGAGATAGTGTGAGGTGGGGTGGTATGACCAAACAATGTTGGGTGGTGTTGGTATAGGGAAGAATGACTTGGCCCTGTGAGATGGGACGGTCTGACCCTATGTGGTAGGGTAATATTGGTATGCTAGGACACCCAGGATAGGTTTCTGTGTTTATGATATGTCGTGAATCTACACAACAACATGTCATAATCCATTTCAATGAGATGATTCGTATCATTGGGCGCATATAGTCCTAAAGGATAGGTTCTATAGGGCATGACACAAATAGAGAATTGGCTTATTAAGGGACCCTTGAACCTTGAGCATGGATATACCTAACCACATGTGAAACAAAGAGTTTCGCGTGGGTCCGGGTTTCCAACGGTACGCATACTCATGTGCCACCACCCAAAAGGATTAGGGATGGTTGGCGGTAACAGGGAGGTACGCTTTGGCCTGTCCTTCGACATAATCAAAAGAAGACCTGCCGATCAGGCTAACTTGCTATCCAGACTCAGAAGTTTGAACAGAAAGAGAAGAAATTCATTTGAAAAGTTCATTTTTTATGCAATGGAGAAAGGATTCTCAATCGTTCAAATAAATCATTTAATGTCTTAATCACATTTTTCAATTAAATCCAGATTTCCATATCATGTATTCTTAAGGAAAGAACACTTGATTCGTATTAGGGTACCCTGCAAAACAAAGCATAATAAAATAAGACCTTAAAGAAAGGCCGGTTAGTTTTCACAACAATTGTAGTCCACTTTTATGCAAAATGATTACATAAACTATCCCCAGTGAAGTCGCCAAACTGTGAACCCCTCCCTCAAACATCATAGGCATATGGATGCATGTGACTAAGGAAGAAATGCACGTGATGTGTGAGTCGCCACCTTGTTTAATTATTTTGTTTAATTATTTTAGGGTAAACTAGGAAAAAACCCTGAATGACTTCAATTTTAATTAACCTAGTTACTAGATTAATTATCCCAATGTGTAAAGCATGGTATGCAAACCCGAGATGGATCCCGAGACTATGTCATGCTGATAAACTAACCGATGAATGAATGTTTTGCAAGGTAAATGAGGGATTAATGAAATGTTTGAGTGATTTTGGTGATTTCGACTTGCCGCCCGGGGTGAAATCCCGGACGTGCCTACGTACTTCCGTTTGAATGGAAAATCAAAGTCAACGTAGTTCGATAGGCCTCTTTTAGAGGGCTTTGAATTGATATGCCTTAAATGCATGGTGTGGTTATGGCTTTAGTGCATGGATTTAGGCCATTTTGCCAAAAAATTTAGCCAAAAGATTGATTTAGGCAATTGCTGCCAAAAATTGATGTGATTTAGGCGATTGTCGCCAAAATTTGATTATTTGAAGGCTTTTAGTCAAAATGAGTTAATTTAGGCAATTTATTGCCAAAAAATGTTGATTGGGCGATTGTTGCCAAAATTGGTTGATTTGAGGGTTTTAAACCGAAAATGGTTGATTTTAAGGCATTTTGCCAAAAAATGTCGATTTTACGCGATTTGTCGCTAAAATGGTTGATTTTACAATTTTAAACGGAAAATGGTTGATTTTAAGGCATTTTGCCAAAAGATTGATTTTAAGCGATTTGTCGCTAAAAAAAATGGTTAACCTCATTTATAAGCAATTACGATTTGTCGCTCAAAATTGTTGATTTTAAGGCATTTGTGCCAAAATGGTTCATTTTAAGGCATTTTGCCAAAAATGTCGATTTTACGGCTTTGAGCCTAAAATGGTTGATTTTAAAGGCATTTTGCCGAAAGATTGATTTTAAGCGATTTGTTGCTAAAAATGGTCGATTTTAGGCCTTTGGCCAAAAGGTGTTCTTTTAAGCAATTCGTTTGCCAAAATGTGCGATTTAGGCTTTAATGCCACGATTATCAATTAATCGGGCGTTCGAGCTTAATCACAATTTATTGTCGAAACGTGATTGAGGAATTTATTATGAGTGCTTTTTAGCCCACAGGAGTTCATTGATAATTGGACTTAAAGGACGGATTTGGCTTTCGAAATAAGGCAATGTGAACCGTTAGTTATTAATTAACTAGGCTCTTTTAGCCAATATTGTCGCATTTAAACTTTAATACCACGATTTTTGATTAACGGCATTTAAGCTTAATCAAATTAATTAGGCAGTTTTACTGTTACCACGAATACTTGCGAGATGACGTTTTGATGCATTTCCTTTATGCAATTGTAGAATTTATTGGAAGGTTATAGAAGAGAAATATTTCATTGAAGTGCCCTAAAATTAAATAGGCAGGGTTGTTATTTACATTACCTGATTTTAATCGACGACCGCTTCTTAACTCCGGATTAAAAGCTCCTCCTTTAAAATATCAATTAATTTTAATTTGGTTAATTTTAATATCCAAAATATACAATAAAAATGCAATATAAAAAATAATTAAATGCAAAAAAGCCGGTAGAACGCCAGAGCGTGAGAGGAGAGGATTCGTCCCGTTCACCAGAACCAGATGCTGGGTGGTAGGTACAACTTTGCCGAATCAAGGCATCGCGTAATGCAATTACTAAAAAAGGGGATGTCAAGGCACAAGCCTGAAAAATGGAATTTGGGGGGCAACCTATTTAAATAAAGGGTACCATTTTCGGGGTCCCGGCGGTGGCTGCCGCCGTGGCAAACTGGCGGTTTAGTCCACCGCCAAGATCTGGGCAAGGTAGCTTGATTCGCCCAGGCTCGGCGGTAAGCTACCGCCGTCGGGTGGAGGAGCTAAACAAGTGGCCCTGCCCGCGCAAGGCGAAGAGGCCCCGTCGTGTGTGCGCCAAGCCTCGCCCAGGGGCGCGAAGGGGGGGGCCAGGCCCTGCACCGCCGAGCTTGACAATAACAGTTAATCAGAAGTTTGCAGAGTGGCAGCTAAGCGCCGACGCGACGGCCTCGGCTCCGCTCGCGGGGCGAAGTAAAGCTGCTAAGTGCTGCCCAATGGTACCGCAAGTCCGGGCGAAGAGGCCTCGTGCCCAGGCAGGTCGCGCGGCGCGGGCAGAAGGCCACTAAGCCGCGTCGTAGAGGTTTGTGCCGAGAGGGCCTCGCAACTCTCGCAGGCGCGCTGCGGCGAAGTGGTCTCGCCTATGCGCGGGGCGAAGTAGTCCTCTCAGCGCCCTCGTTGCGCGCGCGGGGCGCGGGGAATACCTTCTTCTCTTTGGGCGTCACGAAATAGTGCCCGCTCGAGAGGTTTATTCCCGGCGCGGGGAGACGGCTCTATTAAATTTGTGATCTCGCTCGCGCGCACTGCAGCGAACGAGTGTAGACCTTTCGCCTGGCCGAGGCCGGTCGCGAAAAGTGTGGGCCACTGCCCGGCTGGGAGGGTTCCCCGCCCACGCTGGTGCGGCAACGGGGTTTCGTCGCCCATACGCTGAATTGCGCCAGGCCCCGCCCGCGCCTTGCGGCGCGAGGTCGCTGTCGCCCGAGTCTGGGCAATGGGTAGTTTGGGGTGCTGGCGGCCAGGACCGCCCCGTGGCCCCGGTTGCCCGCTGGCCGCAACTGATGTGTCCGCTTTTTCTCAAGTGAACGGTTTGTTTTGGAGTTTTCGGAAAACCTCCGCCAAAAAAGGGGTAAAAAAGAGGGTACCGAGGATGCCCCTGGGGTTCCAACGACGCCGTTTTGAAGTCCTCGCCTCCAAAAATTTGGCCGGACGTTATTTCCAAGTTATCATATTGATATTATTTTCGTTATTTGTTTTGAACTACACCCGAAATTAAAATGGCCTCACAAGTAGTTCCTCCGGTCCCGGTTCTGCTTTTTGCTTAGTTTCCAGGATTAAAAAATTCTGCGCTCCTTTGAGCCCTTGTGAGTCACTTACTGTAGGCAACCCAATTAAATTTTTGCCCTCTCCTATTGCAGTTGTAGCATCTCAAGTCAAATTTTACAACTGTCTTATACGCAAAAGTTCACACCGCAATAGGCTTTTTGAGCCTCACAAAATGATTGTGATTGATAATTCACCACGATTATTAAAAGATAAAAGAATACAAGGGTATGAACAAGCAGCGCCCCCGTATGCTTTTCATAGACTTCTATCAAAAATTACGCAGACTCTCTGCAACCCTGGTACCAAGGCAATCTCCTAATAGTGAAGCAAAGAGGCTCTCTATAGTCTTTGACCCCTATTGTTTAACTAGAAAAGGGATGTGTCCAATCCAATAGCACTTAGTAGCCATTATGGAAATTAAGCTTACACGCAAATTGCCTTAGAGTCCGGGCACCAACCCATGTCTCATCCCGGTTGATCAAAGACGATAGACTACCCTCTAAAAAGGAAAGTCCTGTTGTAATAGCCAATAAAATCAACTGGCCATGATCATTCATCTCAAATTCATTGTAGCACAGTCAAATTTACTGTAGCAAAGTCAACCAATAGGCTTTTTGAGCCTCAAAATTTGAGTATTCACAGATAGTAGATAGAAAAGGTAGGCCCATGCTACAACATCTACATCCAGCTCTGCAACCTGGTACCAAGGCATCTCCTAATAGTGAGCAAAGAGGCTCTTATAGCTGACCCTATTGTTAGAAAGGGTGGGCTCCACTCCGATAGCAACTTGGAAGCTTACACGCAAGCCCGCACCATCCAATGTCCTCATCCGGTGATCAAAGACGATAGACTACCCTCTAAAAGGAAGTCCTGTAATAGCAATAAAATCAACTGGCATGATCATCATCTCGCCAAATGGCATATGGAAACTATGAGTGGTATCCATCCATCATTCCATGAGTGCTAAAATGCTGGAGAGAAGAGTTCGCCCCTGCACCCGAGGTAGAGTGTCGAAAAATAGGCCAAAGCTAGCCTCCCAGTTGCGGTCTTGGACCCACAAAGGAAGCCTATCAAACCACTCGCCAGCTGCATAGGCGTTGCTGTCAGTTTTCCCGTGCTTTGCGCTTTTCTATAAAAAAAAACCATTGTAAGTATGGCTCATAAAGTGCAAAGGCACATGTTTTTGTGTTTTGAGGCAAGGAAGAAAAATGATGAAAAAACGATAAATATTTGGTGATTTATAACTATTTTGGCGCAACCCACAAAGAGTGTGCAAGGCACTATTCAAGTGGCGTACACTACTAGTGCTGTGGAGAACGCCACAAGGCTACAGAGCAACCAAACAAGCCTACAGCAGTGCATACCACAGTGGCCACAGGTGCCCAAAAAGGTAAATTTCAACCCAATTCTTGGTTTTTAACCTAATGTTTGCATGTTTTTAGTCTTAATAATATAGCAAAAATAAAGAAAAAGCTCCGAAATACCTCGATTGTGCCCAGCAAAGGTGGTTGAGAAAATCATGCTGCAGGCTGATCGTAGTCCTTGCGTCCAGAATAAACTCTCGTAGTTTCATCCCATGACTCACAGGTCAAGTCACAGGATCGATTACCGCATCACCAGGAAGCCAATCCATAATGTTTTTAGCAGCCATAAGTCTCGGCTGCAAAAGGAGTGAAAAGAAGAAAAGAAAGAATTTGAAAAGAAAGTGAATGAGTTAGGTTGAAAGCGACAAATGAATGTCACTTTCACCTTTTATAAAGGTCAATGGGCCTATGGGCCCGATTTAAGCCTCCAAGCACAATTTGGCCCAAAGGTCTATTAGCCATGACCAGCTCGCATACTTAGTTGGCAACCCACTAGGGGCTAGACTCCAGAGGTAAGTTGCCTGGTTTTGCATGCCATAACATAATTTTCAATAAATTCACACAAAAAGACACACACATATAAATTCATATGAACTCACACGCACACACAAATTCACATGAGTTCACGTAAAAATACGCATTTTTATGCGAAATCATGTGTCACACATGCACGCTTTTTCGGGCTTAATCACGAAATTTCTAACCATAACCAACTAAAGAGCTTCTTCCCCTATGTTGTCAAAATTGTTTTGCAGGTACCTCCCAAAGTGGAGCATTTCAAACCGTAAGTCTCATGAGACAGGAAAACCGTAAGTCCCTTGATGCAGGAAAACAGTAAGTCCTTCAAAGAAGGCACTGTCCAAAAGACAACCTCCCCAAGTAGAGCATTTAAGAATCAAGCCATGCCAAGTGGTGCACCCGAAGCCCTCCCAAGTGGCGCACCTAAAGCCATCCCAAGTGGCTCACCCAAAGTCGTTCCAAGCAGTGCACCCAAAGTCGTCCTAGGTTGCGTACCCTAAGCCGTCCTAATTAACGCAACTAAGCCCTCCAAAGAAGGTAGTCACTCGCAGAAGCCGCCGATAACCATAATTGCGCATCTCTTATGCTCTTCACCATCCAAAATACAACCTTCTGCAGTAGAGCATTTCAACAAAGCCGCCAACTGGCGCATTCAGCCATAGAAGACGTAAAAAATCACCATGATGCAGTTGTCCACCCAACAATTACCGTAATGGCACCCAAAGTCGTCCTAAGTGGTGCACCAAAAGTCCCCCTGGGCACCATCCAAAGGACAACATCCTATATTGGATCATTTCAACAAAGTCACCAACTGGTGTAGTTAGTCGTAGATGACATAAAAAATCACCATGATACAATTCGTCCGCCTGACAAACTTCGTAATGGCAATCCACATTAACAAAGCCACCAAAATGGCGCACCTCATCCATTTAAGCTGTTCAAAGTACGCAAGCTATGTAAGTATTTTCTTACTTATGCGTCTACTTTAAACTTTGATGACATTTTGCTTAAAAAGCAAAATATTATCAAAGTCATCCATTTAAGCTGTTCAAAGTACGCAAGCTATGTAAGTATTTTCTTACTTATGCGTCTACTTTAAACTTTGATGACATTTTGCTTAAAAAGCAAAATACTGTTAGATGCTTAAATAACCCAAAATCAGTGTTGATATACAACATAAATTTGAGATTAGTAACCTAATCGCCTTTTGGTTTTCAAACCATATGGTCCTTGGCTGTACCACCAATAAACAGGCTACATAATCTCCCGTCCTCAGCGAAGCTAACACATGAGCGGAAACGTTCTCATAGTTACCCCGGGAATTATACACACCCCCACCTCATCCATTTAAGCTGTTCAAAGTACGCAAGCTATGTAAGTATTTTCTTACTTATGCGTCTACTTTAAACTTTGATGACATTTTGCTTAAAAAGCAAAATATTATCAAAGTTGGGGCAAACTGTAGATGCTTAATTTTAACCCTAAAGGTTCAGTGATGATATACCATTTTTTACATAAATTTGAGATTAGAATCCCTAATCGCCTTGGTTTTCAAACCAATGGTCCTTGGCTGACATCATACATGCTTCTCGGGCTTGCCCGACACACTTTTCAGTGCACGTCTCATTTTACGTGCCACCCACTTCGATTTGGTAAAAATGGGCCCAGCGCTATTGCGGGGCCCATCAGTGGCGTTTTACCACGTCAACGCTAAATGGGCCCACCCACCCTCATTTGCCTATAAATAGGCATTGCGGGTGTGCATTAAGGGGAGGATTTTTGACATCTTTAGGGGAACTCTTGTGTTTTGAAAACTCAAACTTGAAATCAAAGGCAACTTTTGTTTCCCTTTGTTCTAAGATTGAGATTCATTGTTTATTCAATCAAAAACCCTCAAAGATCAGTTAAGAATCCGAAAAACACATTTACTAATCTTTAATCTCAAATTATTGGATTAAGAACCAAGCATTTGGATTTCTTCATCCATCTTTTACATTAAACTTCAAAGAAATCACGAAAAGGTAATATCTAAGAACCTATAATCAATTTCTTTGTCTTTTTCTTTTCCTTTTTGGTGTTTTATGCACCTACCTTAGGTTTGGTTATGAGGGAAACCTAGGATCAACCATAAGGGTGTTTTTGTGCCTCTGTGGCGCACGACCTAGGCTAGTGGTGTGCGCCACTACATGTGGCATGCGCCACAAGCTTGTGGCTCTCGCCACATCAACTTAGAAAATCCTATTTCGACTCTGTTCTTGTCTGAAGCCTTTCTGATCTGGGAAGGGCCTTGCTCCACTACGTGGGGTTCATGCCACACCCCTATGGTCCACGCCACTTCCCCTTATGGTGCCAAGCCCTTCAATTCAAAGGTTTAGATTATAAAATAATCAATAAATAGGCCCGATTCGGAGATCTAATGGCAAGCTCCAACCTCAAGTAGTCTAGAATGTGTATTTGGCCATAAATGGATCGAATAAACAATAAGGACAAGATTGAGAGCAATTATTGGTGCATTTATTCATCATAAATGATGAACATCAAGGCCATGAGCTTAAACCTTGTTTAATCATTTAAATTCTTGCTTTTTTAATTACTATTCTTTACTTTATAAGCACTTTATTATTCTGCCCTTTTATCCTTATGTTTCATGTTTATTATTGCACTAACCTTTCATTTATTAACATTGTAATTAGAACATGCATCATTTGATCATTCTTTGTATGAATGGATGTTTGATGATTGTTGGGATTTGATTTTGGTTCTATGAATAATGTTTGTTCTATGTTTGTTTTGATTATATGGATGCTTCACTTTTATTATTATGCTTTGATGTTGTATTATGGAAAAATGTAAAGAGAGCTTAATGGATCTCAATTAATGCTTATATGTAATACTATTTGGGTTGGAAAATTTAGAGGGTAATGGGTAGATTATGTAATTAGGTGCAAATTATAACTCTTTTCTTGTTCCCCCTTTCTTTGTGGATGTTTTAATTTATGCTTTTATGATTGAGATTATTTGCATGATTGTCATTTCTTCAAAATTGCATTAAAGCCTTTTTTTGCATCTCAATTTTAGTTAGTCGTGTTATTATAATTGTGATTTATTGTACGACGAGGAAGCCGGTTTAACCGAGTGATAGGAGTGCCTAACACCTTTTCCTATCGTACCTAACTCCCGAACCCCATCTCTGGTTTAAAACCGAGTTAGTCAATTCTAAAGAATCGATTAATTCGAGAATTTTCCCTAATAAGGAATATCTAAAGAATCATTAATTCGAGAATATTCCCTAATATAAGGGTCGGCAACTCCAAAATTAATAAAAACTCTTACCAAAGTTAAGAGAACCATTTCGAGGGATTAACGAAATGGGGTTTAAATATTAAGAAAATCAATTTTTAAATTATTAAAATCAAACCAAGCCCTGTATCGATGGATTTGCATTCTCACAATTTTTTTTTTGAAAAAATCACGATGTCCCACCAAGAAAAAGAAATAACCAGCTCGTTTCAATATCCCCAGATATGTCACAAACTCCCGAACCCCATCTCTGGTTTAAAACCGAGTTAGTCAATTCTAAAGAATCGATTAATTCGAGAATTTTCCCTAATAAGGGTGGCAACTCCAAAATTAATAAAACTCTTACCAAAGTAAGAGAACCATTTCCGAGGATTAACGAATGGGTTAAATAAAGAAAATCAATTTTTAAATAAAATCAACCAAGCCCGTTCGATTGGATTCATTCCATTTTTTTTGAAAAAATCACGTGTCCCCACCAAGAAAAAGAAAACACTGTTCAATATCCCAAATGCATAGAGAGAAGTTATTTGAGGTTTGTATCCTGGAACTAGCGCCAGGTCCATTGGCACTATGAAATAGCATAGGGTTATGTCTTATGGCTTTTTATCCAAGCCTATACCTCAGAGGAAGTAGTGGATCAAATAAAGAAAAGCAAGTGTGGTAGAGAACATACCCGTGGAGATAGGTGGAACATCTGAATCTTAATAAATGAGAAGAGGAGACTGCCAACGTATGAGCTAAGGGAGTTGCCTCAACTCAAAAAATACCTCTAAAATCAACTAAGAGAGGATGAGGAACCAGTCGCAAACGTCCGTAAGAGGTAGAAATTTCATCTATTTCTATAAGATGTATATTAGAATGGTGATCTGGTACCTTTGAGTATTTTGCAAGTACCTCTAGCTCGTCTTGTTATAATCTTTGTGGAGAAGAACCTGCAAATGAATAAGAGATCAGAAATACAACTGACAGCAGGGAATAGTGCAAAGTTGAATAGATGAACTTACTTAAAGAGCTAGTGCATTAGCAACTGCACCAACTAAGGAATTAGCAAATTAAGCAGTGGAACCTATTACCAGAAAAATTAGAAATACACAACTTATAATCCAAATTTATATTCATGTTAGAGGAACTAATTTTTCTCTTAGTCAGAGTAGGAATATATTTTCATTAGTACCAAACTTTGGAAAAATGGTTGCTAGTGAATGGACAAAATTGAAAAACGACCCATTGAATTGAAAGGGACAAAATTTTTTGCTAGAAAAGAAGTAAAAACATGTTAAGTATGGTTTGGTTTCCTCTTTATTTGTTGGGTAATGTTAATATTTCATGGTTTTTGGGAGTATTATTATGGATTGTATTTTTACTCTTTAAATTTTAAATCATAAGTGGGTTTGAATTTGCAAAATGGGTCAACATGTTAAGTATGGTTTAATAGGCCAACTTAATATGAGGTGCAATTGTTGAATCCATTTTGTGAGTTTTAGATTTAGGCTTTATCTTTTGGGTTTGGATTTGGATTTTTAATTAATTCGGACTAAATTGATATTACTTTAATTAATTAATTTTTATTAATTAATTAATTAAAACAAAAGGAAAAGAGAATATATGAGCTGCAGTTGAAAAAATGGAGAGCACTCCTCAAGAAGTTGTTCATTTACAGAAGGTGGAAACCAAAGGAGCCAGTGAGAGTAATGTGCATCAGTAGATCTTTTGGTAACTGCCTGTGAAGCCTATAAAAAGAGTAAGGGAACAATATAGAAAGCCCCAACCAAATTCTCTGATGAATTCAACCAAACTCTCCAACGAGTTAATCAGTTTAATTTCAAACTATTGTCTTTATTTTTCCTAAGCGGCATTTATATTTCTTGTAATCAAGTTCCATTTCAATACAAGCAATCAAAATTCCATTTACTTTTCAAGCAATTAAGCTCTCTTTATAATTTTCTCTGCCCAAATTTATTTTAATTGCACAACTGTTGAAGCGTATATCGTGGATCCAAACCCACAGCCTTAAAGTCAAATCAAGCACACTTTATTTTGCAATTGGTGTACCTCACACATCTGGCACGTCCGCATTTTGAATTCAAGCTATTAGCCAATGGATTCGTTGCTATTTTCCCAAAAAGAACCCACAATAGTCTATATTATTTATATAGACAACACATTACTCATGCAGTTATAAAAGTTGGAAGAGAGTCATAGCTTCAAGTTGTGCTTACTTTATTTCAAGCAAAAGTTGATGAGCCTCTTCTAATTGGTCTTCTTTAGTTGGTGTTGGAACCGGAGGAGCTGCTCCCTTAGGCATTTGGGCTTCAACCTTGTATTCACTATTGTAAAGAGCTCGTTTGGCTAACTTTACTTCTAGCACTTCTCTTAAGTCCTTCGCCATTCGGTGCTTCGAACGTCGGGATCGAGCCATGATAGAATATACCCATATGACTTGAATAAAGCAAGTTAAGTGATGAATGAATAAAGTACAACACAATCATAGCAATAATATACAAACAAAGGGGAAGAAAGTTGGGAAATGCATGATCTCCACCTTATATCTCCCACACGCGATTCATGGTCAAAAGTCCCATATGACTTGAATAAAGCAAGTTAAGTTGATGAGTATACGAATAAAAGTAACAACACAAAAATCATATTAGCACTAAATATACAAAACAAAGGGGAAGGAAAGTGGGGAAATGCTTTATTTCATGATCTGGCGCACTTCCCTTAATATCCCCTCCTCCTTCTCTATCAAAAGTCAATCTAAACCCTAGGACATATTAGTTGGGCCCATTAAAAACCTTTTAATACATGGCAAGTTTTGAAGTAGGTAAAACCGATAACCTCTTCGCATTTGTATTGTTAACAATGACACAACATTATTATTAAGTGATTTTAAACCCTAAAAGAAAGTTAACTACGTGTCCGATTACCATGAATTATTTAAGTTCCGGGATGTGTTCATTAAGTCTTTTGCGTTACACATCCATAAAGGATAGTCAAAATTCGTTGTTTCTCCCATTTGCTTTGGGTCTAAGCAAATGTAATAACGAATTTTATCTAATTCTTTTGAATAATACACAACAATGGTTACTTTTGACAATCATAGCAATAATATACAAACAAAGGGGAAGAAAGTTGGGAAATGCATGATCTCCACCTTATATCTCCCACACGCGATTCATGGTCAAAAGTCAATCTAAACCCTAGGACATATTAGTTGGGCCCATAAACCATCATGGGGTTTTGGACCGATACCTCTCGCATTTATTGTATAAAATGACACAACATTAATTATTAAGGTAACCCTAAAGAAAGTAACTAGGGTCGATTACATGAATTTTGGTCGGGTTTATTAAGTCTTGGGTTCCATAAGAGAAAATTCGTTGTTTCCTCCCATTTGCTTTGGGTCTAAGCAAATGGTAATAACGAATTTATCAATTCTTTTGATAATACCAAATGGTATTTGACTTATGGGTGATGTATATTAGTGGCAGCTCCAAACAGTCGAATAGAGTGAAAGGATTACAACCCCAATATCACCTTTAGGATTTAGGGTAGAAAAGAGATTATGAAAAAATAAATGCATGAATGACATTTATAAGTACAAAAAGTAAATCACATTTTAAAGTTAATAGCATTATCAAAGTTTGTGAATAAGTGGACAACTTTTGGAGGAACTCTCTACTCGAACCGAAAACCTAAAATCAGAGATTCTAGGTTCGATTCCCAGCAGAGTTGCCAGGCTGAGGACGCGAGATTTTTCCAAAAAAAATAAGGAAAGAATCGAATCAAACGGGCTTGGTTATTTTTATTTAATAAATTGATTTTCTTTATTTAACTCATTCATTAATCCTTAGGCAAAGGTGTGACACCCAAAATCTGATTTCGTAAAACGGGACCTTAAGAGCCACATTAGGTTGAACACCAAAGTATTAAACCGACATGCTTAATACTTGACATTTCGAAAATATTTCTTTTAGTTTTACAAAAAATGACTTAGAAAAATTTTCGGAGAAATCCTATAGAAAATCTGCTAGAGTTTCCCCCCTATATATTTAGTATCGCAAAAACACAGAAAAACATTTAAAATACTTCTATAATCCATCCACACCTCAACTACATTTTCAAATTTATTTTCCAACACTACTCCACATTCTCAACGAATCATTCACACATCTCATAAAAACTCAACACAGATAATAAATCAATTCCTTTTAATTGAAAGCATTTAAGATTTTTATTACACACCATAAAATATTTTGATTCTGAAAATAAAATATTTAGTTCATAACATCATGGCTTAATAAAAATATTCTAGTGCCTTAATTATATTTACATGCCGCTAGATTTTCTTAAGATTGAAATAAAAGAGACACTATTGAAAATGACTGTAGTACAATAAAGGGCCAATGAATAGTATGATGCTGCTATGGACCACCTACCACGAATTATCAACCTGCGTTGACTTGCATAAAGCTTAGTGGTGCTTATTGCATAAAGCTTAGTGGTGCTTATTTTCCATTTATAGTGGGAAAATACACATAAGCAATCATAATATCACATATTATAAAATACAATATTTTATTATAATCAAACAATATAATCATGATATAGCATATTTCAGACGCATGATATAAATATTCATAGTCAGCATAATTAATTAAATCCAATAATCATTTATCATTAAATTAAATATACTTAATCATGATATCACATAAATTAGCAAGTGTTCATAAAAATAAAATATTTATTTAATTTATAAAACCTATATTTTTTTAATTAGGCCTTTCGCATACTTAGAAGAATTAAATAGCAGACAGAGAATTTTATAATAAACATTCAGCCCGAAAGCCCATCTAACATCATATGACCCGTCGGTCGGAATCAAATGGCCTTATCCAGAAAATAAGATTCGTTAGCTCCTATAAAACTTGGAGTTTGTTAGCTCCTATAAAACGGGGTTTGTTAGCTCCTATAAGACAATGCATGTCACATATAGAAAGTAATGTATTCCTATGGCATGTCATACCTTTATACAACTACTGACTCAACCAAGTAGACCAAGGCCAATAAAATATTTACTGTAATTAATCCATTTCATAATTCATACATATCAGTGTTCATAGATAAAATGCCCGGTTTCATAATTACACCGAAATATTTTATTACAGTCTGAAAAATATTATCTTTCATAAATTCTATTTATTCATAAAAATCAAACTTTTTCATACTAAATATTCTATCATAAATTCATTTCCATAAATCACTCATAATTCACATTATCATACTCAATTAATCATAATTCTTATATAATTGCATAAACCCATAACATATATTCAATAAGAATATTTTATCTCATAAAATATTCTACCATGCACATTAATTCATGTCATCCAATTAAATTTATAAGCATAGCATATTTTCACATAGTCATTTATAATTCACAAATAGGCACAATTGCCAATGCACTAATTTTTAACATACTATGTCACCAGCTAAGTAATCCATATTTCACTTATTTATAATATACTCACAACTGGGACTTAAGCGGATCAATTAATTAATTAATTGATCTAAGATAATTAATGATCTAAGAGGGTTCTTAATTTACTAAACTAGACTAATTGACGTAC
This sequence comes from Jatropha curcas, assembly GCF_014843425.1. The sequence goes on from NW_023591102.1 coordinate 1,178,569, forward strand.
CTACTTAATTTAGTAGTTATAAAATTCTTATTCATTTTTATTATCCTAGTTCCTGACCAAATTAAGGACCTAATTTCACTCTAGATATCACCAATTAACTATCGTATCAATCTTAATTAAAATTACTACCAAGGATAATTATTACTACTGCTTGCTACTACTAAATCCTAATTTAACCATCATCTTAAATTAAGGACAATTAAACAACTTAGTACCTTAAGGTCCTCATGTTATAAATGGGGCCACTGGGAACAAAATAGGCAATGGTATATTTAATTTATCCCATAGTCCAAATATCCTTTTTAAGGGTCCAATTTACTAATTAGTCCTTAATTAGTCCAAATTGCTCTTTAGTCCATACTTAGCGCAAATTCACATTTTATTCATTGGTTTTAAGTCCTTAAAGTCTTCCTTTTGTCCAAATACGCCACAAGCTTAGAGAATTTGCCTTTTAATCCTTGACATAAGTTCCAAATAGTCCTCATCACATGTCAAAGTTGCACCTTAATTCTTCCATGATTTTTCCCACCATAGTTAGTGCACTAGACATACATTAAATCAAATCAACCTTCATTAATTCTCATTAAATATCATATAATCAAGATTAAGTATTTAATTTGATAAACTAAACATAAAATCAACATGAAATCATAAAATATAGTCACAAAGGTTCTTACAAGCATGAAAAATGGCCTAAATTATCACCAAATCACACCAAATTGCATACATAGCATCCTTAGCACTTATATTCAAGAAATATAACATCAAAACATAATTTTTAAGCATTTATTGTAGAGGGACAACAGCTAAATTATCACTAAATCACACCAAATTGCATACATAGCATCCTATATATTCTGTCCTATTTAAATATATGAATAAATCATCAAATAAAGCATTTAAGGCATAAAAGTGAAACCTTATACAAAGATCATGACATTTAATGGAAGAAAAACACATTTACACATACAAATCTCGAGAAATCATGTATAAATGTCCTAAATATATCTAAAATGAGAATAATGCACTAACATTGAGATTTACTAACTCTCCACCACCTCTTTTCCTTTTTATTTAGAAGATTCACCTCCTAAATCAAAGAAAAAGGAACATTTTTTTAACATCTAAGCATGAACATAAATTTTTAAGGCATTAACATAATATACATATGACATAAAATATATATAGATCTAGCCTTAGATTAAAAATAAAAAGAGAAGAAATAGAGAGAAAAGAAGTAGTAACATAAAAGAGTAACTTTTACCTTAAAGCTTAAAAATTTATTGAAATTAATTATATTAGCTTGTAGGGCATGAGGAGAGGACTAACATATTCAAATATGGTGAGGAGTAGTTGAGTTTAGAGAGGGGATTTAGACATTAGAGTATTTGGATAAGGGTTAGTATTGTACGAGAGAAAGAAGAAATAAAGAGAAAACAAGAAAGAGAAAAGAGAAAATGAAAAAGAAAGAAGGATAGGAGTTGGCGTGTGACAGAGGGCTGATTGAGAGATGAGAATCTCTTCCATCACATGCTTGGAGCATCTGAGCATGTGGTGCAATCACATGCTTTGCGGTGCACCATGAGCTCTCTTTTTCTATTGGTTGATGAGACTGCATTAGGATAGGATAGAGTGATGTGGAGATTCTTCATGATATGTCAAAATCTCATTTGTAATTAAGTGATGATGTGGAGATGAGGTGCGCATGTGGTATTGTAGAAAAAGTGAGAGATAAGATGAGTTGGATTTGTCTTGTAGTAGCACGGAAAGTAGTTTATATTTAGCTTATTTTGTCTTTATTATAAAATGTTTGCAAATTGTTTTTTTTTTTTTCTCTTTTAATTAAGGCTAGAACCATATATAAACACATGCATTGCTTAATAATTAATTGACATACAAATATTACACTGTGTTTTTAAAACATAGTCTGAGGACACTATATATTACCAAAATGCCCTTATGACATTGTAATTTACCCAAATCACTATAAATCATCCAGAATCATAATTAAACATACTTAATGCATAATTAGACTCTAAGAATAATTTAATGCATGCTTATGACACGTTATGAAAATGCGGATGTGACAAAAGGTTCTCTTACTTTAATAAGAGTTCTATTTTAAGAGTCACCATCCTTATTAGGGAAAATTCTCGAATTAGTCGATTCTTTAGAATCGATTAGCTTAGTTTTAAACTAGAGATAGGGTTCAGGAGTTAGGTATGATATGGGAAGGTGTTAGGCACTCATATCACCCGGTTAAACCGGCCTCCTAGTTGTCCATTAGTTCACAATTACCCAATAATACCATTAACTAAAAAAATGAGATGTAAATGCTTTTTTGATGCAATTTTGGAAAACATGTCAATCGTACAAATTAATGACACATACAACATAAAATCAAATATCCAAAGAAGGGGGGGTTAGGAGAAAAGAATACAAAACAAACCTAAAACACATTCTACCAATTGCCCTCCAAATTTCCCAAATCCTATTAATTAATTACAAACAAGCAATAAATCAGAGTCATTAAGGTCTCTTACAATTTGCCATAATATAACATTAAAACAAAGTAAAATAGAAACATTCATACCATACAAACACAATATAAACACCATTCACAGAATCAATATCATACATCCAGCACCATTAAGCATTGATTCATACAATAAATAATTAAATGATGCATGTCCATAATACAAAATTAATGAATAAAGGGTTTGTGCAATAATAATCATAATACATTAAGTTAAAAAAGGCATAAATTTAAAGGACAGAATAACAAAAGTGCTTAAAAGTAAAGAACATAAATTAAAAGACAATAATTTAAAAGTTTTAACAAGGTTAAAAGTCATGGCCTTGGTGTTCATCTTGAATGATGAACAAATACACCAATCACTATTCTCAACCATGTTTATTGATGTTTACTTGATCCATTTGTGGACAAGAACGCATCTCAAACCACTTAAGGTTGGAGCTTTGCCACTTTCTCAACCATGTTTATTGATGTTTACTTGATCCATTTGTGGACAAGAACGCATCTCAAACCACTTAAGGTTGGAGCTTTGCCACTGGAGGTCCGAATCGGGACCATTTTATTGATTATTGATGTTCTAAACCTCTAAATTGAAGGGCCTAGCGCCACAGGGAAAGTGGCGTGGCCCTTCCCTAATCAGGAAGGTTACAAATTAAGAACAGAGTCAAACAAAGGCACTCTAGGATGAAGTGGCACACGCCACACGTAGTGGCTTGCACCACTACCATTGGTCATGCACCACAAAGGCAAAAAGACCCCTTCTTGGTTGATCCCGGGTTTCCCTCACAACCAGATTCAAAGAAGGTGCTTAAACACCAAAAAGAAAAGGAAAAGGATGAAGAAACGAAGTAAAGGCTCTCAGGTATTACCTTTTTGAGATTTCCTCAAAGTTTTGAGCACGAATGGATAAAGAGACCCAAAGGTTTGAGTTCTAGATCCAATAATCCGAGATTGAGATTTAATAGATGTGGTTTCTAGGATTTCTAATGGATCCTTTGGGATATTTGTGATTGAAAATCAATGAATCACAACTTAGAACAAAGAGAAACACTAGCTTTCTTTGATTTCCAAGTAGAGTTTTCAAATGGCAAGAGTTTCCCCAAGTGTCTCAAAAAAAATCACCCTTTGCATACTCTCCAATGCCCTATTTATATGCAAATGGGAGTGTGTGGCCCTATTTTAGGGCTAACATGGCAAAATGCCACTAGTGGGCCCAAAATAGGGCTGAGCACATTTTTGCCAAATCGGACCGGGTGACACGCAAAATGAGGCAGTGCACCGAAAAGTGCGTCAGGCGAGCCCGTCGTGCTTTTTGGGCTCAGTTTCATCGCAAAACGCTCGGTAACCCGAAAAAGTAAAAATGGTTAGACACATGTATGTTCTTAGCCACAGACCATTGGTCCGAAAATCGGGAGGATCGGGAATCACGATCCAAAATACTTATGTGAAATTTCTATCCATCTAATGCCATTTATGCACACAAACATTGTCTCTTCCTTTTTTCTTTTCTTTTTTTTTTTTTTGAAAATCCTAAAATTTAGAGATAAACAAATTAGAAATTTAACTTGAATTAAAATCTACAAAAAATAAAAATAAGAAAAATATAAAGATAAGAAATAAGGTACTTTAATTATTATTATTATTAATTATTTAATTAAGTGGTCTAGAAAAAACTAAAAAAATTCTAAAAATAGAAAAAATAAAATTCTTAATAAATATAGTGCCAAGTAAGCTTTTTAGGACTTTTTTTGCTTCAGAATTTTATATATATAGACTAGATGATGGTCATGCTTTGTGCAGATTATTTTGCTAGTTTCTAGTTTATAATTTATAAAAATTCATTTTTATAATATATAAATTATATTTAGTATATATTATACAATTCATTTTTCAATGTGCTTCTTTATTAAATTATCATGTTATAATGTTGTTAATTTATTTAAAATAATTATAAGTTTCAATGAATCCTAGTAAAGTTTTAGTTAAAAATTATAATAAAAAAATTTCAAACATTGCTTCTTGTCCTAGATTATTCTATATAGATAAAGTTTTACAATTTAAATAATTTAATGTAAATAATATACAACTGAAACGACCCAAAAATTCAATTTCGTAGAATTTTCATTTAAAAACTAAATTTTTTTTTCCAACCAATGAAATTTAGCAGAAAATACTTAATTATTGCTAAACGAGACCTGTAAACAAGTTTGGATTTTTCAAAAACCAAGTGAAAAACCCGTAAACGAAGCAAAAGTCGAGTCAAATCACTAAATTGGACAAAATCGGTTCGAATTGAACCCGAATAGTCTAGAAACTAGCCTTTTCTTTTTTTTTTTTTCCCTTTCTATTCTTCTTCTTTCCTCGGCTCCATCGCTTACTATTCCTCGCTTCCTATTTCTGACCACTGCTCGACGAGAGCGAGGTGGCGATTGACTCCCCTAGAGCCGCTAGTCCCTTTTTTCAGCTTCCTTCCACGCAAGCAGAGCCTCTAGTTGCATAAATCGAGATTGTCTCCATCGATAGTTCTCATTCTTCAATCTCCAGCGATACCAGGTGACTCTGGGGACGTGAAGCTTTAAAGTGAGTCTTGATCGACTCAACTGCTCCACGCGAACATTTTCCATCTAAGAATCGACGGATTCAGTGAAGGGAACGGCAACCACCATGAGCAGCGACGTGGAGATGGCTGTGGTGGTCGATCCGGCCAAACAAGCCACTGCCTCCTCAAAACAACACCATATTCGGCTTCTACAAATGATTTCGAGCATTTTCGAGTGCGAGTTGCTTGATTCTGGGTCATTTGGGGTTTTTTTTGCCACCATAGACAACAGTACCAGCGACGCTCCGATGACCAGCCGGCGAGGCCCCAAGGGACAAAATCCTCAACTCCTTATGTAGATTGCGATGATATATACCAATCATCATTCGGTAAGCAATAAAACCCTTATTCGAAGTTAACTACAATTTTATGGTTTATTTCTCTTTAGAATTTGAACTTGATCTTTGACTATTGAAATTTTAATAATGTAGCTTGTAAGTCGACCTTAAATTTAATTTGGCAATATAAATTTAGGTTTGAATTAGTAGATAATGTGAGTAAGTTTTCATTGAACTAATTATTATTCGAGGTTTAAGTCTTTGACAAGATATAGCAAATTGTAAATTGTTAACTTATCAAACTTATTCGAGCTTAGTTGATTTGTTACTATGGTTTGAAAAGATTATTGAGCCTTATTAATTAAGGAATGTAAAGCTATGGCTAGATATAAACCCTAGATAATGATTTAGCAAAAAGCCTATAGACAATTTAGTCATTGTATAATTTTTGATATTTGGGAATTATAAATGCACTTAATCTTTAGATTATACGTGTGGAAAATCAAAAATGTGAGCTTAATGGTTTAGTTGGAATGAGTTGTTAAAATTTGATTCGAGCGATGGATTTTACTGTGATTGGTGTGATTAAAAATGGATTTAATGTTTTTGAAGCTTGGGAATTGATATAAATTGGAATATGTGAAGTAGTAGATTTAATTCTTGCTAGGAAATAGTGGTCTTTAGGTTTTCTGGAATGACGTTGTTAAAGATGTTTTGATTCGAGCTTGATTTTGGAATTTTACTGTGTGCATTGGTTGGTGCTGTAGCTTAAAAATGGATTTAATTGTTTTGAAGCTTGGGAATTGATATAAATTGGGTGTGATTAAAAATGGATTTAATGTTTTTGAAGCTTGGGAATTGATATAAATTGGAATATGTGAAGTAGTAGATTTAATTCTTGCTAGGAAATAGTTAGTTGACATATTGTAAGTTGTAAATTAATTTGAATATTTTCGAATATAATTCATGAATTTTAATTATAGTTAGAAGATTTGATGTAGAAATTAGAATCCTTAACTATTATTTATGTAAGTTAAATTACGAATTTTTAATAAATATTATTAAGGGGAGCTATGATCTAAGTCTTAGATAAGTTGAGTAGGACAAATATTATATATATTAGGCTATTGATGAAATTGTGATTTTTACTAAATGTTTGTTATATAAATGAATTATTGTATAGGAGCATCTAGATCATTTACTTTCATATTACAATTTTGTAAATAAATCATTGAATTCCTCGATGATTAGTGAATTTGCTAGACCATGGGGTATGAGTTTAAGTTAGAATTTAGGATTTCTAGAATATGACAACTTTTACGAGATTGGCTATGTTTTATTTAGTATGAATGTTTCATGTAAGAACCTTTAAACTAGTCTCCGAAAATTTGGTCCTTGCATTGATGGTTCCCTTGCATTGTATTTAGTATTTATGATTTGTATATTATATATTATTTGTAATCATATATATATTGGATGGAGAGAGAGAGAAGAGACGAAGAGCATGAGAGAGGAGGACGAGAGAGCAGCAGAGATATTGAGAGTAATTGTATATTAAGTTTCCTTTGCTGTGATTATCGGGATATCATAACTATATAAGTGTGTAAAGTAGTTAATTCTAAAGCCCTTCTGAATGGTATCAGCGTATAATTTAAAATGAATATTTGTGAGATAGCTATGTTATCATGGTCGGACAACGTTTTCATATTTTTGCGTTCATTTTGGCTTAGACAGGTTATATTCCACTACTAGTCAGATATATTATTAATTCTTCTATAATATTATATTATATTTTATCTATTACAGTATTATTATATATATATATATTAGTTATCTTCTTATTTATATATTCTATCTAGCTTGGATTGATAAATCGTATTATGTTAGAATCATCAACATTAAATTTTGATGTAATGTTGGTTGAGAAGTTGGTCGTAATGTTAGATGGTTTTTAAGGAGATGGGTACTGTTTGACTTGGTTGATTGACAGGTTTCCGGTATGCGGTGTGGGTTGACTAATATCTATATTAGCGAGTATTTGACAATTATCTTTTACTATCGGATGGATTATGTACATTCATGAATTTTAGCATGGACGGTGCTTGCGCCCCGAATATCTCTCTGCGATGGTAAGGAATTTAGATTAGCTGATAGCCAATGTTTGCTGATAAGATTATTAGGAATAAAATTCTTCCTAATTCTCCTTATTTAAATAAACGTCGTTCCTGTCCTATATCCTCAGAACGCAGAGCTCCTTTCTTCGCTCGTGTCACTCGTGGAGTCAATGATCAAAATAGTGCATAACATCACACATTGCATAACACATCCTTATACTACCTTTTCATTACTTATATCTGAATGATAATTTAATATTCTTTCATATTATTTTATCTATTAAATATATATGATCTATGTGGACTCTGTTATCATAGTCTGTGTATTTGCTTAATATACTTAGTATATAATTATATCCTTGTTTATGTTTGCGCATTGATTCAAATACTTGACTATGGTGCGACATGTACGTTTTATGAATTGCCTACTGACCTACTTGTCTGTGTGTAATTTGCTATGCTTTGTTTCGTCGGTCTGAATCTGGGTCTGAAGCCCTGGGCTCATCCATCGGGTTTGTTGAGTGCGCGGTCTGTGATTCACGTCGGTTCCTCGGCGTTGTTATTGGGTGAGAATTCGGCCAGCCCCCGTGTCCACTTTCCGGCTGATGGTTATATGATTGGAAAACCATGAGGATGGCCGCCGCCTGTTGACTATGAAAAAGAACATGGAGAGGTATACCTAAAAGTAAATGTTGGGAGAGGTTGTCAAGGTGAGCGATTAGACCGGATCGGCCAGGTTGGGGATCGGCTCCCTAGTGCACTATCGTTGTGGAGAGGACGGCTCGTTCGGGATTTTTTCTGGTGGTCATATTATTAAATTATTATTAATATATTATTATATACACTTGTATCATATTTGTATTATGCTAATACTAGTATATAATTATACTTTTATGTTGCGCATTAAATATTGATATGGTGCATTACGTTTAATGAATTGCTTGACTACTTGTGTTGTGAATTTGCTATGCTTTGTTTGTGTCGAATTGGGCTGAAGTGGGCCACCATGGGTTTGTGAGGGCGGTCTGTGATATCGTCGGCCGTGTATGGGGAGATCGGCCCCCCCGTGTCCACCTGATGTTATATGATATGGAAAAACCATGAGATGGCCGCCTGTTGATATGAAAAAGAAAAGAGAGTATATAAAAAGTAAATGTGGGAGAGGGCTTGTCAAGTGAGGATTAGACCGGTCGGCCAGGTATGGGGATCGGCTCCCTAGTGCACATGTTTGAGAGGACGGCTCGTCGGGATTTTCGGTGGCGCCACTGACTAATTTCAACTTGTTCGATTATTTGAAGGTGTAATTACTTGTGGATGCTGATGTTGTGCCAAATGCCTGACAGGCTGTGTGTTCATTTTAGTACTTAGGGAAGCATTTCGTGTGAATTCTTGTGTTATGCAATAATTACTATTTATTATTGAACTCACATTTCTTTTGTTTAACTTTCTAGGAAGTAGTTCCTCTTTCTCTCGTCTAAAGCTCTATTTTTTTTAACCGCAGAGCTAGAAAATAAATTTCCTAATTTCAGTAATTAATTTATTTTATAGTTATATGTATGAGAACTTATTTATATTTATCTGTTAGTGAACTTCGCAGTTGTAGGATTGTATCCGATAAACATAGATGGATGTCTTGTTATTTATTTATGAGAATACATGAACCAGGTAGCCCATATTATGAATGATTCATATTATAATTGGGCCCGAGCTATAAAATGTTTAAGTTGCTAGATTTGGGCCAAAGTATAATATTATTATGAGATTTATTATGTATAGCAATATGGGTTGATAATTTGAAATTCATATTGATACAGTTGAATTTTGTAGTTTAGGCTTATTACGGGCCTCGAGGCCTTAAGCTTACCATGGCCATAGTGCCGGTCCGGTCCATGGAAATGGGTCGTGACAAAGTTGGTATCATAGCTTAGGTTAAAACCTTACAATGTAACTGCGAAATGTAGGGAAATCCATCTTGTCATTATCAGTCTCCTTTTCTTACACTCTAGCGTTTCCATTGTTATCGCGATTAGAGTACATCTCTATCTCGTTGGGTGTATGTGCTATTTCTTGAATTTAAAATACAAGAGGATGAGTGTAGGGTGTAGATTACTGTAATCATTTTAGAATAGGTATGGACTACGAATTTCCTAATGTTGGGATTGGTCGTAACCAACATAAGGAAAGAAACCTAGTGATTTTCCTCCCTAGGGATGGTGGACACATGAATCCTATAAGGTGGGAAAATCCATACCCATTTTGCAAATTGGTTGACCAAAGAAAGAAGTAATTAATGATATGAGTGAAATATAGGGGACAATAGGATCAACCTATCACAGTATCTACAGGTGCTAAAGTAGGTATCACCTTTTAGACCTGGCAATAGAGTAACACTTGGACAGTAGTGGATTGGCCTGATCACCCAGTGCACTACTTTTCATATGGAATCTATTCATGTCAGTGAGTAGGATAATGTCAGGACATGGATAGTAATTTTCATTTATGTAGTAGATTAATGAATATAGTTATTTATAACTTTAGTAACTATGAAAAGATTACTTAATTATGTACACGTGAGTTATCACCAAATTGAAATGGTTATATAGTTGATTGTGGATGCTTTGGAGTTAGAGGAATAGGTTATTTTTATGTGTAAACCCTTGATTTTTCTTATCATGTCTGAGATTTTAGATTGAGAGATGTATGACGTTAAGGTACTCAATAACTTGTACCCGAGCATTAGAGTCTGCGACTAAATTCCCTTCGGTTTGTTTTATTTAAATATGAACGCTTTTAACTGCTTCTATTTGCTACTTTGATGTAATATTTCAATTTGATTTTAAGCTTTATTTACATTATGATAAGTCACTCGAGAATTGCCTATTTATGTGAAAATTATATTATAATGACTATATATAAGTGCTTGTTTTTGGAAAGTTGCCTATATATATCGGGGCTAGTTCACTAAGTCATGAAGTGGTTACGAGTGGAACTAGTATTAGGATTTCAAAGGAAAATTTGGAGAAGAAGATTAATAGACCAAAGACAGATGAGATAGGAACATTGAAGATATATGTATAATTGATAAATAATGGTACTCTTAAGTTTATAAATCCACAGATATAACTAGGGATTTAATCAGTTGATACCAAAATCTGAATGTTGAATCTATGGTACGGAAAAATATGGAAGTTTTAATTTAGAATATGGACTGGGAAAGGAAAGTCAATACTAGGCATTGGAGCTGGATAATAAGGTATTATTGAGGTGACTTGATGGCGTACTTAAAAGGTAGAATTAATTTTTAATGTGTTATAGATGCATTAATGGGTACTACTAGGAATAGAACTTGAGATATTTTAGTGAAGGTTTGTGAGTTTTTGGTGAGTGTTAAAAAGAGAATATTTTAGGATTCAATGTCAGAATTTTCTAAGCATGATATTAATATTTAGCTTTTAAGGCGAAATGAGTGAGAATCTATAAACCTTGGCTTATAGCGCTGATTAGTTAGAATACGAACTGGTTTAGTTTAATAAGTGCATCTTACATTATAAGTTAGAATTTTTACATTCATATAGAAATAATTAATTAGCTTATGGAAACGAGTTTGGATTAGGTAACAACGGTACCTTTTGAGTGACAACAACCGATTAGAGGAACTCCACGAGTTTTGATTGAATTGAACTTAACTTATTTTTCTTTTTTTACCCTTATATGCTCTTTGTTTTTTATATAATCCCTATCGTGTTTACTTCTGAAATTTGAGGACGAATTTTTATAAGGGGGGAAGATTGAAACGACTCAAAAATTCAATATTGTAGAATTTTCATTTAAAAACTAAATTTATATTCCAACCAATGAAATTCAGCAGAAAATATTTTATTATTGCTAAACCAGACCGGTAAACCACTTTGGATTTTCCGAAAACCAAGTGAAAAATCTGTAAACCAAGCAAAAAACGAGTCAAATCACTGAATTGGACTAAACAAATCCAAATCAAATCGGAATAGTATACAAACCAGCCTTTTCTTTTTTTTTTTCCTTTTCTCTTCTTCTTCTTTCCTTGGCTCCAGCGTGCGCTGTTCCTCCTTTCCCATTTTCGCCACCGCTTGATGAGAGCGAGGTGACGATCAACTCCCCTAGAGCCGCTGGTCCCTTTTTCGGCTTCCTTCCACGTAAGCAAAGCCTTTAGTGGCGCAAATCAAGACTGTCTCTATCAACAATTCTCGTTCTTCGATCTCCAACGATACTAAGTGACTCCGGCGACGTGAAGCTTCAAAGTGAGTCTCGATCGACTCAGCTCCTCCACGCAAACATTTTCCATCGAAGAATTGACGGGTTCGGTGGAGGGAACGGAAACCACCATGACCGGCGGCGTGGAGACGGTTGTAGTGGTCGATCCGGCCAAACGAGCCATTACCTCCTCAAAATGACACCATATTCGGCTTCTACAAATGATTTAGAGCATTTTGGCATGCGGGTTGCTTGATTCTGGGTCATTTGGGATTTTTTGGCCACTGTAGAGGACAGCACCGGCGACGCTCCGATGACCGGCTGGTGAGGCCCTAAGTGACAAAATCCTCAGCTCCTCATGTAGATTGCGATGGTATATTCCAATCATCATTCGATAAGCAATAGTACCCTTATTCAAAGTTAATTGCAATTTTATGGTTTATTTCTCTTTAGGATTTGAACTTGATCATTGACTATTGAAATTTTAATAATGTAGCTGGTAAGTCGACCTTAAATTTAATTTGGCAATATAAATTTAGGTTTGAATTAGTAGATAATGTGAGTAAGTTTTCATTGAACTAATTGTTATTTAAGGTTTAAGTCTCTGACAAGATATAGCAAATTGTAATTTATGGTTTATTTCTCTTTAGCGTATTTGAACTTTGAATCATTTTGACTATGTAACTTTTATATAAGTGTATGCTGGTTTAGTTCGGTCTTTTCCTATAGTTTAATCTTGGCATATATTTAAAATTTACCGGTTTGAATTAGTGAGATTACGCATGTGATGTAAGTTTTTTCACACTTGAACTAATTGTTATTTATGGTTTGAGATTCTGCTCGACACAGTATCTATAGCAAATTGTATAATTGTTAATGCCTGTTTTATCAACGTCTAATTGAGCTTAGTTGATCTTGGTTTAGCTGAGTAAGTTTTCATTGAACTAATTGTTATTTAAGGTTTAAGTCTCTGACAAGATATAGCAAATTGTAAATTGTTAACTTATCAAACTTAATTGAGCTTAGTTGATTTGTTACTACAGTTTGAAAAGATTATTGAGCCTTATTAATTAAGGAATGTCAAGCTATGGCTAGATAAAAGCCCTGGATAATGATTTAGCAAAAGGTCTATGGACAATCTAGTCATTGTATAATTTTGATATTGGGAATTACAAATGCACTTAATCTTTAGATTATATGTGTGGAAAATCAGAAATGTGAGCTTAATGGTTTAGTTGGACTGAGTTGTGAAAATTCGATTTAAGCGATGGATTTTAATGTCAATGGTGTGATTAAAAATGGATTTAATGTTTTCGAAGATGGGAATTGACATAAATTGGAATATGTGAAGTAGTAGATTTAATTCTTGCTAGGTAATAGTTAGTTGACATATTGTAAGTTGTAAATTAATTTGAATATTGGCGAATATAATTCATGAATTTTGATTATAGTTAGAAGATTTGATGTAGAAATCAGAATCCTTAACTATTATTTATATAAGTTAACTTACGAATTTTTAATATATATTGTTAAGGGGAGCTATTATCTAAGTCTTAGATAAGTTGAGTAGGATAAATATTATATGTGTTAGGCTATTGATGAAATTGTGATTTTTACTACCTGTTTGGTATATAAATGAATTCTTGTATGTAATAGGAGCATCTCTTAGATCATTTACTTTTAAATTGCAATTTTTGTAAATAAATCATTGAATTCCTTGATGATTAGTGAATTTGCTTGACATGGGGTATGAGTTTTAAAGTTAGAATTTAGGATTTCTCGGATATGACAACTTTAACGAGATTGGCTATGTTTTTACCTTAGTATGAACTGTTTAATCTAAGAACCTTTGAATAGTCCCTTCTCCGAAAATTTGGTCCTTGCATTGATATGGAGAGAGAGAGAGAGATATGAGAGACATGTATATAGTTCCTACTTGATTTATGAGATATATTCGTTTAAGTGAGTAAAGTAGTTAATTCTAAAGCTTTTAATGTACAGTGCAATTTAAAAGATATTAGATAAGAGTTAATGGTGAAAGCTATTTATGCGTCATTTGGCTTAGACAGGTATATATATATATATGGATTGATAAATCGTATTATTTAGAATATAAAATAAATTTATGTTAAGCGGTTGAGATAGTTGGATGTTAATGTTGATGTTTAAGGAGGATGGGTACTTCACTTGGTTGATTGCCAGGCGAATGGGCTGTGGGGTTGACTCATTATATAGCGAGTATTTGACATTATTTTTAACAAATTTTAGAGTAGGTACTGCATAAATTTCGGTAGAATTTAAATTAGCTATAGCCAATAGTTGCTGATAAGATTATTAGGAAATAAAATCTTCTAATTCTCTATTTAAATAAAGTCTTCTGTCTAATCCAAACTAGAGCTTTCTTTCTCCTCTATCACTATGAATAATAATAAATAGTGCATACGCATATCATATACCTTATATTATTATATATATATAATAATTTAATATTCCTTTCATATTATTAATTTATTATTATTATATTCTTATATACACTTGTATCATATTTGTATTATGCTAATCTAGTATATAATTATACTTTTATGTTGTGCATTACGTTGAATAAATTGCTTGACTGCTTGTGCTGTGAATTTGCTATGCTTTGTTTGTGTGAAATTAGGCTGAAGTGGGCCACCACGGGTTTGTAGGGGTAGTCTACGATACCATCGGCTATGTATGAAGAGATCTGCACCCTCGTGTGCACCTGATGTTATATGATATGGAAAAACCATGAGGTGGCCGCCTGTTGGTATGAAAAAGAAAAGAGAATATGTAAAAAGTAAATACGGGAGAGGACTGGTCAAGTGAGGATTAGACTGGTCGGCCAGGTATAAAGTAAATACGGGAGAGGACTGGTCAAGTGAGGATTAGACTGGTCGGCCAGGTATAGAGGATCGGCTCTCTAGTGCACATGTTTGAGAGGGCGGGTGTCACACCTTACCTTACTGCAAGACATGGCATGTCGCCCGTAATATACTTAATAAGCACCTAAGTCTTATAAATGCTTACTAAGTATAGTACAAGGGACTTAATACTGTTGATTCTTTCATTTATATCTTATAGAAAAGTAAATTTAATTATTAAATGTAAAACTCATTTTGGTTCTTTCATCTGTTATAAAGAAATATCTTTTTTCTTCCGTGATTTCCCATTCTCATGATAAATGGTGCAGAATCTCAAACCTGGAAGCGTGGTGGCAAAAAACGAAAAAACACAGCTGCAACGACGCAAGATGATTGGACTGAGACTTAGTGGTGTGTATGTCGAGCCGTTGTCGTTGGTTCGTCATAACATCAATTTTGCCGCAATAAGGGGAAGGAGAAGCGAATATCCTACGACGTGTGAAGGAGAAGAGGAAATGGATTTTAAATTGAACATTCTTTAGAGATATGATAAATGACAATCTGGAAGAGGAACTATAAAGAGAGATGAAAGAGAGAACATGGTATTTCTTTAGCCTTATTTAAGAAAGGAAAGGAAAGACACATTTAAGAAGAGAAAGAGAAGCGATAATTCTAGATGAAAGTTGAAATAATAAATTATGAAGGGAAAAGGTTGAGATAACTTTTTATTAGAATTTCATAAATCTAAAATTTCTCTAATCAAATTAAAAGCATATACACAAAAATTATAGACTCTCTTTGAAGGAAGTGCCACATCAATATATAGACAAAATCTCATGCATGATTCCTCTTAAAGATTTTAAAACTTTATTTTTTTAAATCTTTTTATTTATCTTATTTCTCTCTTAATTAAAATCTTTTAAAATTGAAGTAAAATATTAAATATCTTTTAAATTAAAATTTTCATCCACCATTTAAAATATTTAAGTGTGTGTAAATATATGTTAGAAAATAAAAGATACAGATTGTGAAAAATAGAAAATTGGCTTGATAGTGTATTCACTATCCTTAAAGAATTAAAACCCTCACTGTTTTGTGTTCTGCGTTTATTTGCGGTATTCTTTCAGAATTTTACAAAGCAGTTTTGAACATGAGAAAAAAATTAAGTAATCGTATGAGTTGAAGAAATGCTTTTACATTGATGAGGGAACTTGAATAGTGGTAAACTATTTTCAAGTGTTACTAGCAATTTCGTTTTATTCAAATTTACTAGCAATTTCGTTTTATTCAAATTTAGTAACTGTTAAAACAATACTTATTTGTGTTAATCAATTTATTAATTTTGAATTTAAACATTAATAAAATAATGTTTTAAAATTAAATAAATAATAATAATGATAAAGTTAAAAAAATATATATAAACAACCTAATTATTTTAGGCCCAAGGTCCAAGTGCCAAATCTTTTGACTATAAAATATTTTATAGTCAAATTTTAATTTCCCTTCACATTCTCCCACCATCTATTTTATTTAAAATATAATACTATGTGTTTATAAACTCCAGTAACCTTTTGTATCTTTTTCATGTGGGATAGCTAGCTCTGACTCATATAATCTACAAAATACACTCACAATATATACACACACTAACAATAAAGCTTTATTTATTTTTTTATTTTTCTTGTCCCTCTCTTAATTAAAATCTTTTAAATTGTAATAAGATATTATATATCTTTTTAAATTAAATTTTTTACCCACCGTTTAAAATCTTTATGATTATAATCAAATATTATAAGTTAAAAATTTTTAATTGCCATTTAAAATCTTTTAAATATTATACATATTTTCTTAAAATTTTATTTTCTTTTATATTTTTTCTTTTTCTTTATTCTAATTAAAATCTTTCAAATTATAATGAAATATTACAATTAAATATTATATATATTTTTTAATTTTATTAATTTTTGAACCAGTCATTTCTAAGAATACTTTAAGATTTCCCAAATTTCACTAAAGATGTTTTAGGAAATCCATTACTCCCCTCCTATTTTCATATTACATTTATTATTTTTGGCTTTTAATATTCTCATATTTATATAGAGTGTAGATTATATATGCTCACATATGTACTATTTACTTCTACCTTTTACCATTCAAGTCCTCTCATATGCGTAATTAAATTTGCAAATTTGTATTGTATTGCAAATTTGTATTGTATATGAAAGTGGGAATAAGAAGAAAATAATGAGATTTTCAATAGCACCCTTAATGAAATTTAGGACATTCTAAAATAACCTTAGTCATACTCAATTAGAAAATTATATTTTATTAGTTCATTAGATATCTTTATAAAAATTATTTTTTAAGACAATCATGTGTGGTCTGATTATCTTCTCACTTATATGAGGAGTGAGACATTTCGAGTTCGAGACATCTCGAGTTCGAGTTATCTCGATCACAAGTGTTTTTACCGATTTGTTGAGAAAGGCTACCTTATTGAGTAGCCTGCAGTGTTATTTCGGCCCATCAGGTCTCCTAATGAATAAAAAAATATTTATTTTTAAATAAATACATATAAATAATTTCTCCTGATGAATATAAAAAAATATTTATTTTTAAATAATACATATAAATAATTAAAGCATTTCCAAAAATTTTAAGTTTTAATCTTTAACTACAATTTATTTTTTTAATAAAATATATATGATTGAGACATTTGAAATTTTTTATAGTTTATTTATTAAATTAATTTAATTCTTTTAGGATATAGATACAAAAAAGAAAGAAAATATATTCTTTATTAATATTCCCTTTTTTATTATGTGTATGATTTTATTGGACATTGAAATATTTTTTTAAAAAAATAAATTTTTTCAAATAGAATATATATAGTATTTTTTTAGGAAAAAAAAGAAAAAAGAAAAAAAGTATATTATTTTTATTAATATGTTTTCTTTATGTTTGTAAGATTTGATTGGATATATTTTTTAAAAAGTAAATTTTTAAATAGAACTTGCATAATTAAACCTGGGATGATAAAAGTTGAAAATTTTAATTTAAAAATACATATAATATTTTATTGATATATTTATATATCTATATACATTGAAATGTTTTTTTTTAGGTGAGTTTCGAAGGAGTTTTATTTTTAATAATAATTTTTTATTTTCTTTTTCGTTACTGAATAATTTGTAACTACTATCATTTTAATTTAGGAAGAGATTTATATCTCCCTTGCAATAAATAGATGAACTATTGATGATTAAGTATTTTTAATTTTCTTAATATGTTTTTCTCTTATATCCTAAATCTATTTGACTTTAAAAAAAATAGTGTTTAGAAAACTAGAAAAAAAAACTAAAACTATATATTTCTTTTTGGATCACTTTTTTTTGGATCACTTTTTGGAGTTTCAAGAATTTGTGTATATGTGCTTATATTCCTTTCTCTAATACACTAAGTAAGTAATATTGTCGTTGTAACCAAAATAATTTCCATTATCAATTCAGATCATTTTCTTATTTCTTTTCTTTTAGTTAGCAGTAAAAAAATAATTTGTTATTATGTTGCATTATAGTTGTAATTCAGATCATTTTCTTATTTCTTTTCTTTTAGTTAGCAGTAAAAAAATAATTTGTTATTATGTTGCATTATAGTTGTATATAAATATTGATTTGGGTTTGAGGGCAAGGGTTGAAGATTGAGTGATGGTTTGATTTTCTTTTTGGACACCTATTAAGTTCAAAATTTTATATTTATAAATTAGAGACTAAAGGATTAAGTCTATGGATTAGATTAAACTTTATTCTGAGACCACTCTATTGTATAAAAATAAAATTAAGTACATAAAAATAGCATTGCAAGTAGTTTATTTGAAAAAGTCTAATACAAATTCATCACTTATATTTATTTTAATCTAAACAAAACTTATGCTTTAATATTATATAGATAAAAAAATAATATATAACGAGTGTAGTCAACATGCAACAGACGTCATACAAAAGAATAATATTATATAAATATACACATTGCCTGAAAATTATGCATTAGACTTGATTTTAAATTGGAGACTTTTGAAAATAAAATTCCGAAATATTGCACAATTAATTTAATATGATTCAATTAAGTTCAAGTTTAATTTTATTAATAATTTAATTCAATTAGTTTTTTATATTATAATTTAATTATTCAATTTAATATACAAAAATAAAATTCCGAAGCATTACACAATATCTTTTTTTTTCCCTTTTTTCTTTGTTTTTTGAACATATCGTTATGTGCGACCACTTACATATTTTTTCCCACAATATTTAGGAAGCATTTAGTAATTAGTGTTAGTAAAATTAAAAACTTGACTTATATAATTAGTTAATGTATGAATCAAGTGAAGCGGGTCTATATAAAAAATTTCTCTATCAACTTATCAAGCTAAAGAATATGTAAATTATGAGGTAATTAATCCCACAAAACATAATAAATATGCAATATTAAAACTAAAAAAAGGATAAAAAAAAAACATAATGGACATATGCTGATTTGCTAATCTAGCGTTTAACTCTCTCTCTCTTATCTCGTACAATACCTTCATTTCCTGCTAGCATCAAGTACTTATCTTTCCTGGTAAGATTGGTGCACTGAAATCCCAAAGCATTAGCCAATTGTCTTTGGATGTAATTAGCCACTTCACAGCTAGATCTTCCTCCAGCACAAGTGAGCACTCTTGGCAGCTTTTCAAGGATGTGAATTTGGTAACAAGGTTTGGGGTTCATTAGAAAGAAAATTGGATCCAAGCATTTCAACCCACTTGCAGTTGTTCCATAGAACATAGTTACATGAGTATTTATAGCCACTGGAATTATCTCATCAGCTAACTCAGCAAATAGGGAGCTAAATCTCAATAAATATGGTTCCCTACATGTGGTCCCTTCAGGACATACTACTAAATCACCGTCACTTAACAATCTTTGCATGGTTTCTCCGTCTTGTTTCCTCTCTCTAGTCAATCTAACTGTTTTAATTGGTGCTATTAATTCAGACATTTTGCTTAGGCTATATGTTACAGCAGTCAAAGGCTTACCTAAACAAGTGCTAAGAAAAACTGGGTCCAATAGTGTCCTATGAGTGCAAACATAGAGGACACCCTTCCTTTTTTGCCCTAAACTTGGGGGTCTGCAACCTTTAACCCTTATGTCTACACCACTCCAAGTGCCCAAAAATAAGGCTAATTTGTAAGGTAGGACAATACCCACAAAGAGTCTAAAGATAGCAAGAATGAATCCAAGAGGAAGCCACATAAACATTGAGAGAGTTGCTAATGGAGAGGGCAAGAAAGCTAGCCTCCCATCATGAAATACAAGAGGCTTTGGATATTTCTCCCTTGGCATGATTGATGAGCTCTCACTGTTCTTGCTGTCTTCTTTATTCACCAAATAACCTTCCTGTCACATTCAAAATATAAAACTCATATAAATATATATATACATAATGAAGTAGCAGAAGATTTATACTACCAAGAAACCTTGCATGTATAAAATGTCAAATACTTGGGATTAGAGAATGCTTGCAGAGTTCATTTATATCAAATTCAATAATGGTACATTTACCCACAAGAAAGAAAACACTTAATTAGCCTTTGCATGCCCATGCATTGGTGTTGAAATGAAATGATTCTAAACCAGTTTCTTTGAAATGCAATTGGCCTTGATACATCAATTGTCAATCACTTTGTCTCCTAATAATATACAAAGCTCGACAAGATCAAAAGTTTGATGTCTCTCTCCCCTCTAAAATTTACTGAACCAAAAATAAAATTGTTAATGAATTGTTAAGCATTAGTAATGTAGAAGGAGCTTGCATGCAGACCCACCCTACCCCACCAAAACTTTTTTTTGGTTCCCCAATTTTATTTTATTTTTCTGCTCCCATTCTTTTATTATTTCCCCATATAATTACTGCGCATGAAAGGGATCATTATAATCCCACACAAGTCCACCACAACTTGCATGTCCTATTGAACATAATAATTAGGTCAAGGAACACCTAAATATAGAATGGTAACGAGCTTTCACTTGCAGGTAGTGTAGCCATATTATCTAAAAAATCTTAACTTTTAAGAGTCCGAATCCAATTGCAACAAAATTATGCCAAAAAAAAAAATGTAAAGAAAGAGAAAAATTGGTTACTTAACAGAACTAGTTTATAAAACACATTATATACCTTGCAAGGGGAGATGAAGAGTTGGTCATGGGGGCTTGAACTTCCAAGGCCTATCTCAGGCTTTTTGTCTCCAAAGAAATCCTTGAAAGCTCTGTGCTTTACTAGCAAACCAGAATTAGACAACAAACCAGTGAAATAATTGCCAACAGTTTGCAACTCCGTACCCATAACTTTATTAACCCTCAAGTACTCGGTAAGAAATCCTTCAACCATAACTCTAGGAACACTTGTAATAACAACCCTAGACCCAGTTGAGGCTAATACCTCATAAGCCTGAAGATGAAGATTCTCTAAATAAAACTTAGGCAAAACTGCCCTACCAACACTCTCAACATCTCTTTTCTTGAGCCCACAAAAGGTTATAAAGATGGCGACTCTTAAATAAAGCTCAGTATTAAAAACCCATAAAAGGGGACATGATATCAACAGAAAAAATGCTCTAAAAATGCTACCACCTTCAAAAGCAACTAGCATGAAATAAGGGAAGAAAGAAGTTGTTCTTAACAAGGCTCCATTAATGTCACAAACCAATGTATCAGACTCCCTATTCTCTAAATTACACTTGCTTACATTAGGAAACAACTGAGAGTGTTGCTGCGATGATTTTATATATAGGTTTTTCAAGAAGAAGCCATAGCTTCTTACCTTCCTCGCTGCGCTGTAACAAGAGTTCGCCAAAAGCTGGTACAAGACCCAGTCTACTAGCTTTAGAATAACCATATAGAGGACCATGGCTTTTTCTTTCTATATCAACTGTGACTTAATACACAGAGAGATAGAGAGGTAAAATAAAGAGAGAGAGAGCGTTATGAAGAAGAGCGAAGGATAAAGAGAAAATTTATAGGAGTCATTAAAGGGCTGTGTAAAGGAGAAGTTGACCACAGCATTTGGGTTTGGTTAGCCACACCGCTAGCATTAATTGCAGCATACAAATTTCATCCTGTTTACATGACGTACGGAAATGGTAAATAAAGAAAGAAAATTAAGAAAAAAAGTGCTGTGGAAAAACAATTTTATTTTCATGTATAACGGAATGAAAATGATTTTATAAATAATTAAAATTTTACTGTAAGTACTTTTTTTTCAATATTTTCCAATACTATTCATCCATGGTTTTGAATTGAAATTAGAAAAAAATCAAACTAAAAAAAGAATTTAAGATGATTAATTTCAAAATTGGTTCGGCATTGAGAAAAATTTCAAACCAGCTTCTGTTTTAATATTTAAAATCAAAATTAATCCAAAATAGCCAAACCAATAGATTATGATATATTAAAAAAAAAGGAGAGAAAGCTTAAAAATAGGAAATCATATTGAACGGGTTGAAATGGTTGAAATTATAATCGATCTAGAACCAACTATGTCTAGATTAGTTCAAATACTTTATTCCAGAAGATTGAAATGAATAGTTGCATGAGCCGAAATCACTAGTTCTAAGGACTTACCGAACCGTATGATTATATGCTTCTTTAATCTAAAATAATTTTTTAAATTGGGTCCTTTAGTATGTTTTTCCAAAGAAGAAAAAGATAAGTAACCGCCCTCAATGAACATGGCTATACATGGTTAGCAGTAGAAAGAGGTAGGTTGGCTTGTTGGTGACCGGTCTTTGTAGGTTTCGGGGCTTATGTTTGAAATTTTGTTGTATCGTAATGCGTGCAATTTTTGAAGGCGTTCCTTGAGGTCAATTATGCTTGTGTTTGACAAAACACTGCAACGATAGAAAGATGGATGGATACTCTGAAACTTCTATCATCCTTCAAGGCATTTCATTTCTGATCCACATGGACCAATCACATGTTAGATAAACCATATCCATCTGATTATTTTGACTTTTTTTTTTTAAAACAAAAAAAAAAAAAAGAAAAGAAAAGAAAAGGGGTTTGTCGTAAAAGATCAGAACCCATGTCAAATTCAACTAAATTTAGCCTTTGACTTTAATTAGGTTAGAAAAAAATAACGTAGTAACAAGTAGAGCCACTTCTGGTTTAGTGTCAAGGTAATAACGTATGATTGGATCACAGCCATTGGTTTTAATTGAAATCACAACCTTTTTGATGCTTATATGCACATGATGGTTGCTTTTTTTATAAGTTACAAAGGTGTGCTCTGTTCAATTTCACTATTAAGCTTAATGGGTTGTTGAGAGTTTAACGGCATTTTTTTGCCAGAACCAAAAGTTCATTTGGTTTATTGCCAATTTCCGAGATGTCTACATGCCTTGAGTGCTAGCATAGTATTGAAGGTGACAGCAATGTCAATGTGAACTCACCGCTTCCCAACGTGCATGATTTTTTCCTTTTTTTGGTAATCCAACGTGCATGATTTTGTCTAGCAATATCTAAAAATGAAATTAGTTATATTGAATAATACCTGTTGATATGGTAGTTGACTTCATGCAATTATCGTTAGCAAAGTTAATCAATGGATTAGTTACTAATTAATCATCATATGATTCCTAAATGAACACTAATTGTTTAGTACAAATTAAAAAGTAAACTTTCACTCAACAATGATAAGGGTACTATAAGCATGGGTCAATATATGTTGTCTTTCAGTTTGCATGATCTCAGTTTAGAATCTAAGAAAAGTAAAACATGAATTTTTTGTTCATTTGGTAGTTGGATTCATGCAACTCTAATTCTTTGTTTGGTAGGATTCTCATCATTTGGTTTGGATGTTTGATCATATATCATGCATGACAGCAATAAAATTTGTTTCCTTTCATTTTTAAGTATCATAAGCTAGGTTATGCATCTATTATTGATAGATCCACAATCAGGGCAGTAAGAACAATTAGGGCTGGAGCTAGAATCTAAAATTAGAGAGCCAAAGAAAAACTTTTAGAAGTTCAGGAGGCCAACATAAAGAAAAAATATTATACTATTTTACTATCTAAATTGATTTTAAAAGATTTTATAGTTTGGAGGTCAAGTTTCATTCATTTTTCCTTCGGACAATTGTTTTTTTTTATGTTTACTTTGTAATATTGAATTGATTTAAAATTATCCATTGACGTCGACTCATTATCAAGGACCACGTAGGCAGATCCAAGCCACAGAAGCCCAAAAAAGAAAGAAAAGAAGATATATCTTCACTTGGGCCTAGGACCCAACTTTGTGTACAAACATAGGGTATTTAGTCTTTGTATAGGCAAACAATACTGTTTATTCTAGAATACTTATTGTTTAGCTTACAATTTTATAATTTTAAATAGTATCCAATAATGACCATGTGATGAGAAAAAGTCAATTCAATCCTGGTCATTCATTTAGCAACTTAAAGCATCTAACAACTCTTAATGTGTAAGTTGTTGACTAGTCAAAGATTCTTACACTTATAATTATCAAAATGCCACTAGACATTTAAAAAAAGGTCAAAATGTCATAAATGAATGAATTGTATCCCTTGGATTATGATATCATAATTTAGTCTCCATCATTGGTGTTGGAAAAAGACTAAAGTGTCCCTATATCATTCATAAAAAGTCCCTAAATGATCTTACATATTTTGAAAGGCCTAAATTAATATTAAAGGTGTTGCATACTCATCTTCACCAACCGACATTTTCTCTCTCTCCTAACCTCACCCTGGCCGAATCTCTCTCTCTCTCTCTCATTATTTTCTTTTCTTTACAAAAAATTACTAATTTGATTCTAATGATTTCTACTACCTATTCTCAAGATTTCTACATTTAAGCTATGAAAAATTTCTAAATTTTGGTAAGTTTTCCTACGGGTTTCTCATCTCCTTTAGCTTTGCATTTTGATTCTTAGATATGGATTTAGATGGTGGTTTAAGTGTGATTAGGACCTGTTATTTTGGGCGTTAGCATGCATTTTAGTCCTTAATTGTGATTTGTCCTCTTTTTATTTTGGTGGAGAAAATTTGAAAAAAAATCCATGGGAAATAGATTATTAATGCATAATTGATGCTTGTGGAGCTAATTAATTAAGGTTAATGCTTTCAATCTCATTTTTTCTCTTTTAATTTCAAGAATTTCAATTCTAGGGTTTTTACCCCCTTTTAATTTGATATGCAATTTGATTGAATTAAGTGAAATTGATGGTTTGAACATGTTAACTATGATGGAATTATGTGAAAAAGACTAGCTATGAAACTAATTGATTTGATTGTGAAAATATGTTGGCCAAACCATGCATGGCCCTATTCTTATGTTTTGTATTTTGTTTTATGCAAATTGAGATTTGTACAATTACATATAATGGTTATGGATCATTTATAGGCTATGGATATAAATTAATTTCTTCAAATGATGTAAGACACCTCCCAAGTGCCATGGGAAAATTCAAAGGACGAAGTCTAACTAGACGAGCCCAATGGTCGGTTTCTTATGGATTGAGGAAGGAGCTCCTTATGGTTTCTTTTGTTTGATTATGGCTCAGTTTAGCGCTTAAGTGGTCAGATTAGCTATTTGGAGCGCTTTGATAGCTATGTGATGTGTTTATATAGATGCTTAATTTTGCCCCGACAATATAACTCAGTGAAACTAATTGAATTTGATTGTTGAAAATATTGTGGCCAAACCATGCATGCCCTAATTCTTATGTTTTGTATTTTGTATTTATGCAAATTGAGATGCTACAATTACATATAATGGTTAGGATCATTCTATAGGCTAAATGGATATAAATTAATTTCTTCAAATGATGTAAGGACACGCTCCCAAGTTTGCCATGGGAAATTCAAAGGGACGAAGGTCTAACTAACGAGCCCCAATTGGTGTCTTAAATGTGCATCTTTTAGGAAGGAGCTCGTTTCTTATGGTTTCTTATGGTGATTATGGTCTCTCTGAGCGTTTAGCCAGCTTAAGCGTGGTAACTGCTCTCTACTGCACGGCAGATAGCTTTATTGAGCGCTTTGATGCTATGTGATGTGTTTAATATTAGAGTGCCTTAATTTTGCCCCCGAACAATATAACTCAGTTGATGGGTATCGTTAAGACCATTTTTTTCTATCGCCGATTAGTATGAGTTTTACGACATTTCGATTTGGCATTTTTCGAGATCTCCCGCGATCCCAATTGATCCGAGTTACGGCAAATGTGACCCGTCAGGCCAATTTCCAGAAGCGCTTTTTCAAGTCTTTCCAGCGGTTAGCTTTGTCTTTCACCGCGCTCAAATTAGATGGCCCCAGGAAGCGTCTTGGGTGCGCCCATATCATGTCCCAGTAATTACCTTGTTTTGCGTGTCCCTTGATCTGATTTTCGTGAAAATTGGCCCCACCGCATTCGAGGCTCATCATGGCTCCCGTGGCCAACATTAAAGCCCAAAAATTAAAGCCACTTAAGCACCTCTCTTGCCTGATAAATAGGCCAAACTACTGCATTTGAAGAGGAGATTTTTGAGTTGCTTACACAAAAAAATCTTGCATTTTTCATTTCTCAAACCTCTAAATCTAAATATATAACAAGTTTTATGGATTTGTTTTAACGAGACTTCATTTCCTATCAAAACTCCAGTGAATTTTGTTATGCAATCATTCTTTAAAACACTAATTAATTTCAACAAAATCTTGCGATCATTGTCAAGGAGCCAAGTTTATTAGGTGTTCACCTTACGTTATACATCTTTTCAAACCGAGTATCTTCGGAAGGTGTGGTGCGATCCTCTCTGCCCACTCCCGGTTCTTCTTCCTCTCTTTTTCTTCATTGTGTGTGGATCATCAGACTAGAGAGCTATTCCAGTCATTTTCATTTCGTCGTCTTGTAGAGGCAACCTAGTTGAACGAACTAAGTGTCTGGACTACGCCCCAAAAGGTGGGCGCACACCACTTTTAGCCATATCCAAATAGCCATAAGAAGAGACTGTCTGGCTACTGTAAAATTTCCATAAGGAAAGAAGTGCAACCACGCGTTCGGACCTTGAATCCTTGCAGACAATAATTTCTAAGGTGCTGTGCACCACAACCCAGTCTAGTTGATGCACGCGGAAGTCCGTTCAATCCGTTCAGTCTCAACAGAGTCTCCAAAGCCATATCTATAATACAGATAAAAAAATTTAATCAATAAAGTTCTGATTTGCTGAGCTTT
Organism: Jatropha curcas; assembly: GCF_014843425.1. The sequence continues at coordinate 1,205,476 of NW_023591102.1, forward strand.
CGGCCGCGTAGTGCCGATCTAGAAGAATAACTAGTTAAATGCCGTGATTACTATTATTGGCGTATTTACGTACTCTCAGATTCTCCTCACGATGGTTGATAACCCTCGCGAATTAGTCAACCAAACAAATATAAAATATTAAGACGAATATGTGGGTAGTGATATCATATTTCGTTCATCATCTTTGTTATGCACCGCTGCAGGCCGCAAGCTCTCTTATTGTCTAGCGCATTCCAAAGAGCGCCATTTTGTAACCCAATCCTAATAATGCCACCATCAGCTGCTACGCTAACGTAAGTCAGAACTTCTTAGTACGAGGAGGTCATCTAGCTAAGCGGATCGACAGGTCGTCACAGCAAATGCTGTGGGACCCTGACCTGCCAAACGCTCCACCCCCTCCCACACCCAAGTTCTTCTCCAGCGGAAAAAGTGGATTAACTTTTAATTAGGAGATGGGACGGCGATCTTTTGCTAACCTCTCCTTACCCCCAGAGTCCTGCTCCATTTATTTTATTAGGATACGCACCTAGTGAAATTTCTATTCATTTCATTCTCTTAGTTTAAGATCTTCTTACGATGCATATGCTCTCATGATTTACAGTCATCTAAATGTATATGCACATTACTAGTCAACAACTACATGTTCGTAACAAAATTTCAAACACGAGTCGTCACCTTCTTGTGACATTATT
>NW_023591102.1:1206667-1225381 GCF_014843425.1 Jatropha curcas
AATGGAGAGAGATTTTTTCAGAGATCCTTGGAGTCACCCACGATCTTCCTTGGCAGTAATCCCCTTAACTAATCTTTCTCCCTTTTTGGAAAACTTTCCTGAGTGGCCCCCAAGAGAATAGAATAACGTGTGTCCTCCTATAATTTCTTTAGGGTTTTTTTCAAATCTTATATTAAAAAAACCTCTTCTCGATAGGAAGAATATTTTTTAAATTATAAAAATAAAATTAAAATAAAAAATTATTTAATTAAAATAAAATCAAATTATTTTAAACTAAAATAATTTTATCTATTATTTAATATCACCCTTAACTTTCAAATAAATTAGGGCACTACAAGGGACCGCAGGATAAATAAATCAAAGGCTACTAATTATAATAGAACCTATGTAGAACCAACATATTCTTATTATTAATTAATCATGAATTATTCCAACAAAAACTCATGACTGAACTCCTATTTAATTTTACTATTCCCACAACATAATAAAAATAATGTTCCTCACATGTTAAGAATTACAGATGCTGTCATTTAAAATAACTTACTGACAATTTATTTAAAAATCACAATATAACTTTAGGAGAATTGTCGCTCAACTTCTTTTTTTATTTCATGTGTCGGATTCAATATCCCACCCCTGCAGGGTTTAACATATGAAAACCTTATAAGCTTACTTAAGTGCATACAATCAATCCTCTAAACCGAAGACATGGAATTCCTATTCATTAATTAATATTCTCACAACACAAAATATCTTTGGCCCAATTCACCGAGAATATTATTCAATAATGAAACTCACCCTTTAAATGAATCAAAGCAACAAGACAATGCAATTGTTTGCTTCATATTAAAATAAGATCAAGATTAAAGAACAATAAAACATATTCTAATAGTCCCTAAAGAGAATATGTTTAACAGTCAGTACTAAAACATCCATTCCTCTACCATTGGTCCAATTAAATACAAATACAAGAATGTACTAATCACAATTATTGTTCATAAAATGCAAACATTTATTTAATGCAAATTTCCAATTAAAATACCAGAAGAAATAATTGTCAATAGAAAAATCCATTCATAAACTATACTTAATTACATATGCACTGGTTAATAGTATTAATCTCTATCACCTATTCCTAGCAATGGCAATGAATATTAGTCAAGAATTAAGCCTCTTCTTTGCCCCAAAAGACTCTCAAACCATGCCTATATCTTGCCTTCCTCTTCTAAGTATTGCCCCCACTAAATAATACCACATAACTGAATACCTACGCCCTAGCAATATTAGGACCCCATCCTTCAATAATTATTACCCACAAGTCCAGTCCCAAGATAGTAATCTTGCCTCCTCTCTAAGTATTGCCCCCACTATAAATACCACATACCGAACCCAAACCCTAGCATAATTAAGGAACCCATCCTTCAACAATTATTACACCAAAAGTCAGTCCGCAAGATATACTGTGAAAACTGCAATTTGCACACCAATATTTCCCAATTCCCCATCTTGCCTCTTCGCCTTACAACTCTAAATAACACTACTAATTGACCATGATTTTAGCACCAAAGCTTTTAAAGAAAAATTCCGTTATGGTTCCAAAGGAGTGGAGGAATCAGCTCGATCGGATGGTCGTTTTAGGCCTCGAACGGAACCTTCGGAAGCCCAAAAAACCTAGAATCAAAAGGGTAAGGTCAGGGCCCAGTAATTTGCCTTGATCAGTGCCTAACAGCTCAAATGCAGCACTGATTTATCCCTTAATTGGTACCAAATTTTACATCACATCGAAGGCCATAATCGGTACCCGGATATGAAGCATTTCGATGTCGATTAGGGGCAATTCAGTACAGATTTCCCAAAACCTTTGGCCCATAAAAAGGCATACCCTCCCCTCCTTATTTGTCACCTCTTGTTGCTTTGATTGAGTGCATCTCAAAGCTTCAACGAACTCTCATTTCCCCCTTTTTTTGCAATTCTTAATCATTCCCTTTTTTGTCAATTCTAAAGGCAAATATAGTCCGACCTTGCTCTTCTTCCTTAGTTGAAGTAAGGCCCGACTTGTTTACTTAAAGGTCAACCCTTGACTTTCAACTTACACTTTGGTCTTTCCTTAAGACCAAAGTTATTAAGTTAAGTAAATTTGTTATTATTAATTTAAAGAAAAATTAATTAATAATCTGTTAATTAACATTAGTAACAATATAAGACTATAATTCGGATCCTTAGCCCTACTTAGCTTATTTGGAGAAGAAAAACTCGACTATAATTTGGTCGCATTAAATGCCGTGGATCTCCCGACTGGCCGCGTGACAAGCACGAGGGTAATAATTAAGGGTGGCCACGGTTCTGGAACGCGGCGGTTCCCAGGATTCCAAAAAAAACTGGAAACTGGAATCGAACGCGAAAAATTTTCGGTTCCCGTTCCGCGGTTTGGAAACCGGAACGGTTCCGGTTTCCGGTTCCGGTACGGTGAACAAACCGATGGTTCCGATCGATATTTCCGGCAAATCGCAAATAATTTTAAATTTTAAAATTTTGAAAGACCGGTTTTTCAAAATTTATAAATTTGTGAAAGTTATTTGTAAAAAAAATACACCTAAAAAATTTAAAAAATAACTTCAATTAAATTTATTTTTTTAAAAGATTTGAACTTAATTTTTTTAAAAGAAAAAAATTCTTCAACTGAATTTATTTTTGTATTAAAAAAGTTGACATAATTAAAAAAAAAGGGCTAATTCAAAACTAATTTGTTTCAAGAAAAAGTGTGTATATAAAAATAACAAGACATATATATATACCTGCTTGAAGGTTTGGCTGCTCATTCTTGAAAATCACGAGCCTCTTTGACACAAGAAATTAAGGAATAATGTAGATTTAAGAGGAAAAGAGAGGAGATGAAGAGGTTAAGAAATAAGAGCTAAATAGAGATTTTTTAATTTTACATGCAGACATAAAAGGAGAAGAGGTAGTGGAGTGGTTGTTATTGTATTTTGCTGTAGCTACTCCAATTAATACAATTACAGTGTTGTTTTCCTTATTGATGTTTCTTTTTTTTTTTAATTATTATTTAAAAGAAAAAAAGGTTATAGGTCCAGAATTGATTTTTGAACCCTCAAACCTTTTTTTTAATTTTTTTTTTTAAATTCCATTAGGTCCAAAATAAATTTTAAAATTATTTTAGATAAAAATATTATATAATATCCATTCTAAGAAGAGATATGTTTACAAGATGACATCAATTTGTGGGGTGGGTGGGGATGAAGCCTTCCGGGAAGTTTTCTTTGACTAAGATTGGGTATCGATGATCCAAAGTTTAAAAAAAAAAAAATTTTTTTTAAAAAAAAACACAAAACTGCCACTAAGAACGCCGGTATCGAACCGGTTGAACCAGCGGTTTCTAACCGGTCAGCGAACGCGGCGGTTCCAAATTCGGTTCTGACTGTTTTTGTGAACTGTCGGTTTGCCGGTTCCAAAAATTTGGAACCGGAACCGAAACGGAAAATTTCCGGTCTAGTTTCGGTTCGGCCCGGTTTTTGGGTCCGTGTCAAACGGTTCGAACCGACGGTTTTTCGGTTCCCGGAACCGTAATATGGCCACCCCTAAGGTATAATCACTCAAGACTCGTATCTTTTGTCAATTAAAATCCCTAGTCCGTTCTGGCACAATATCAAACTGTTAAGCCTGATCCATACGGCAATATTGGCAATGTTTTTTAAGCTCAGTTCATTTTACGCAGCACCAAGCTCGATCTTATCATTGGCAAAATCAGTAAAACCAGTCTTCAAAAACTAAAAACCCCGGGCCGCCTGGTAAACCTATAAGTCCACTCCCCAAAGTGGGCAACCTAAAAACCCTAATCATCCTAAATCGATGGTAGAACTCCGTGCACCTTGAAATTCCTCATACAAACGAGGTAACAAAGGCATACTACGTATTATTTATCCTAGGTAGGCGAGCCCCCAACCCAAAACCTGACCGATCAGGATTTAAGGAAGAATGTTTGTCGCACGACCTAGAATCTCGATAAACGGTTGTAGGCTAGAGTTGGGCTCTCCTCTAAATTACACACTTTTAATTTACTTTTAATAGCACTATAATTTCCTGACATTATGCATGCATTATTAGTATGCTCATGCATCGATGAATTGACATTCATGCAAATACTAATTTTGATTTCTTAATTATGAACCCAAACTGTTGATATCATTTTAAAAGAAGCGAAAAAAACCTTAAGTCCCTGAACCTAATGATACGAGGCTAGTTGCATTTTATCCAGAAGGTAAAATTGAAATGGAGCTATCACAAAGGTTTTTTCGCTTAGCTTTTCCCAAAAAAAAAAAAACAAAACTAAGGTGGCGACTCTAACACAGCCACACAACACCCTGTCCAAAAGTGCTCAAAGAGCTAATTCCGATACACTTAAATGCTAAAACCCGACACTACAATAAATCTAAACAAACAAAAAGGAATAGTAAAAGAGTTCCTCCAGTTTTTCGTGACGAACCGACCAATGGGCCCGTCTGGATTGACTCTGTCCTTCGGAATCTTTTCCAATGGCGCTTCGGAAGGGGGCTCACAAGTTGGCGACTCCTTGTGGGGACCTTAAAACATTTTTTGAACCTAAAAAAAAAATAATAATAAAGAAGGACTACTGAATAGGAGCTTCAAATCTTCGCGGTTTGGAGTCTAATTGAAAAATCACCACTTGCATACCAGATGCAAGTCATCCTGGGTCCTTTCCCGTCATTAGAATTAAAACAAACCGAGTTTTGCTATTTATCATTTAAAGGGCAATCTTCCTTAGAGTTGCCCCGAGTCGAGAAAAGCTACTCACTCCAACATGGGCGTACCTCTGTTCCTTGGAATAAGGGTTAAAGGGTTTGGCATACTTCGTTCCATTTGAAATACGACATGGTTTAAAATGACGAGGGTATATTCCAACCTATGGCAGAATAGACACCTTAAAACCAATCCACCAAAACATGTAATGACCTAGAATCGATCCCTAAGATTTATGCACCTGAAAATCATGAAACCATTTTTGCCATAACATCCCCTGCGTTCAAGCATTTCAATGTTATGAACCAATAAAGTAAACCCTATAGCACAAACCAATGGTCAAACCTAACATCATCCTTACCCAAGGAGATTGTAGCCCGACTAAAGCTTTCCACATAAAAAAAGCCTCAAACACCGACCTGAGCAACCTCAAGAATAACAAGCCTTAAACACTGACCTGAGCACCCATAATCCCCAAAATGGGGGGCAATGCTTTGAATTATGCCCTCAAAATCTTGTTTTTCACAAATTGCTTTTCTTTCCACTCACCAAACAGCCTCAAACACCTGATTTTTGAGCACCTCAAAATACCAAATAGCCTCAACTACCTGACTTGGGCAACCTCAAAAATACCTAAAGCCTCAAATGATCCGACCTGAGCACCTAAAAAATACTAAAGTCTCAAACACCTGTCCCTGAGCACCCATAATTTCCAAACCTGGGGCAAATGCCCATCATGCCCTGCAAAATCTGATTCGCACATTGCCTTCTTTCACTCACCAAAAGCCTCAAACACTAACCTGAGCAACCTAAAAGCCTTAAATTGAGACCTAAGCCACCTATAATTCCAATACTAGATAATTTCCCGAGTCACGCCCTTAAATTCTGACTCGCGCATTGCTTCCTCACTACTCAAATCAACAAAAAAGCCTGAACACCGACCCGAAGCACCACAAACATTTCCTAAAAAGCCTCAAACACCGGATCTGAGCACCACCTCAGTTCCAAAATAGGGGGCAATCTCCAAATCATGCCTTAAAATCTTTGATTCAAATGCATTGCTTTCCCCCTTTACGTAAGCCTCAAAATACTAACTTAAGCACCTCATTTCCTAAAAGCCTCAAAAACACCAATTTGCGCACCTATAACAACCAAAAACCTTTCAAACACAGACCTGAGCACACTAGCCTTAAAATCAGAGGACCTAAAAGCAACCCAAATTTTTCCAAAACTAGGAGCAATACCCGATCAATGCCCTCAAACTCTTGAACTCACGCATTGCTTCCTCGCTACTTAAAATCACCAAAAGCCCTCGAACAACACGACCCGAGCAACCATAAACATTTCTAAAAAGCCTCAAAACACCAAAAAATCCTGATGTCATCCTATAACCCTAAAAAAACCTCAAACACAGACCTGAGTTATGAAACCTAAATTGATGTTATACTGATACCTCCTTTTGTTTGCTTCTTTCCAGAGAATGATAACAATGAACTGCTACTCCACTACTGATTCTAAGGGCTTTATGATGGAAAGAAATGCCTTCTAAGGATCAAGAAACCCACTTCTGCAACATCTGACCGACTAGACTCCAGCCGGGAGACCACTCTGGGGAAGTAAAGGGTTTAAGGAACACAGCCAAAGTGGTAATGCCTCCTTCGAAATCAAAACTGGGTATCTAATGGACAACCTACTGCCCCACCCCAATAGCGATCAGACTGCCTGAGGGTCGGGTCCTGAGATAGGGGCCAAACTTCCAATGCTAAATGGCTACCCCGAGCTAGATAGGGGAATCCTCTGCCTCTCCTCAGGTAAAAAGAAAATGATGCAGAAAATGGACTCCTTCGAGAAGTTCCTCAAAAGCATCAGAAATATGAGGATCTTATTCGATATGGAACCTCTCCACCTTTCCAAAGGCTAGGCTACCACCAGTTCAAGATGTTTAAACCATGGACAAATTTGGAATGGCACCACATGCCCCAAGACTCATATGAAAATGTATGTGGGTGCTCATCACTCGCTCTTTCGTGTGAAACAATGAACTCCTTGCTCAATTATTCCAGCAATCTCGTCACTGGAGTTGCTCTCCATTGTTTTGTCGCCCTAGAACAACACTAAAAAGAGAACTTGGGAATGAGATTTGTAAATGAATTCAACCAGCAGTACATTATAACAATGGAGGTTAACATTACAAAAAGAGGGACTGGAAACTACCAAAAACAAGGAGCACGAGAATCATTTTTTCCTCATTCTTTAGGAGGCGGAAAGGCAAGGCTGCTCAGATGCTTAATCCGTCCTTTCTGAAGTAAAGAACACAGATTGAATATCATCGTCAAGATCTGCTCCCCTTCCTACCATAAACCACTTGAGGACAATAGTACCTCCAAAACTTTCGAGTTCCCTATTCCGCTTGCCATAAAAATTGAGGACCTGATCAGTCAAGCCAGAAAAAGAAGGATCAAAACTTCTTCCTCTAGATAAAAATAAGCCAGTTAGCTATCAATGCAGTTCCTACCATCCCCTCAAAAAGGAGGTGGAGTGTGGCCAACCTGACCTGCCTAAAGACAAACTTCCTTTCCTCCCCCAAGACCAGTTGCTCATAGATAGACGCAATTCACGACCTTGGAGTCCCTCTTTCGCTTTTTTTTTTCCAAAAGGTTGTTGATGACAAGTTGAAATTTAGCAAATTGGAACCAAAGACCCTCTACCTAAACCCAATTCCCAAAGACATTTAACCTGAATTCCTTATGCCTCTTGTTCACCAAGGACCTTAGGCACAACCGAAATGAATTAAGCCCAGACGCTACCAATCTGGTTGAACCTATGTCCTGTCATACTGATATCATCCTGTATGCTAAAAATTAATGTCATCGCTAAAACTGCTTAATACAATCAATTTATATAACAGCATTATCTAATATATACAAGACCATTACACTATTTTTCAAATGAAATGGGCCCATTATGTGCCTTGTAACATGCCAACAGAATCAAAATATCAAAAATGAGTAGTTAACCTGAAGACTGGGTCTTCAAAAAATAAATGAACTGCAGCAGTTGGTAAAAGAATGATCTCTCTTGGTCCAAATTAAAGCCTCAGTGGATTATCTCAAACTTAATAAGAATTAAATAAATAAAGCGTGTAAGCTAACCAACAATATCATTATACTTTCATGGTCTTACCCTTGCTGTTCATTTATGTTGTATGAATTATGCCATTTTTATCAAACATCATATAATTTATAAAATAACACAAATTTCATAACTGTATGGCTCATAAGGTTACAGTGGAAACCGAAGGTGATTTAAGAAAGACTATAATAAACTGGATGAATACTATATGGCTGGGCCTTCTATGACCGTATATAAATCAATATCCCAACTCAACGGCCTGTAGCCGGAGTTAACAAACTGAATGGGAAACGCAGATCTTGCTATCCTATGTCGCGACATAGCCTTAATCTACGTGGTTTCTACCTAACCTCAAAAAATGGAGCATAATTATCTGTATTAATCATAAATGCAATAAAAACCATACTGTTGTAACCTATATGTTGTCTCATTCTATACATCGCTAATTGCTGTTTCATGCTTAAAAAGGATTTTCATAAAACAAACTACATAGTTAATATCGAATGAAGTAATAAATCGCAAAAACAATTTGATAACTTGTAAAGGAACTTGCATGAAATTAATCTAACTGTTGCAAAGCACCCTGCGACGCAACTCTTAACTATCTCTATGTAACCGAATTTTAGGAACATTCAGATTAGGGAAATTTTTTGATTTTAAATTTAAGTACTATCTTAGGCTGAAATGAATCTACATATGCATTCCAACATCATTTCTAATGTAGCCTAAAATCTGCCAGGGGCAGCCTGTAACATGTTTTCACAAATTCTAGTATAAACTCTTTCTTCTTAAAGTCCCAATTTAGGTCATCTTTAATTTTATGGTTAGATAACACATTAAGGGTACAAATATGTCCTCTATCACCTATCTAAAATATATTGTAAAGGGTAGTCAAATATTAAATTGAAGTAAGCAACTTTCAGTCTGCCGCTGTTAGTTTTCAGCCTACACAGTTTGTACCATTTTGGTCATATCTTCTCAATTTATGAGGCCAAATTTAGATGATTATAAAAATTCTAATGGTTAGCTAACACATTAGGGTACAAACATGTACCTCTCTGAAATATGTTGGTAAAGTAGTCAATATGAATTAAATTAGCAACTTCCAAAGTCCGCACCAGTTTTTTTGATTTTCCAGCCTTGCAAACAGTTTGTCCTATTTTGGGCAATATCTTTCAATTTATAAGTCCAATTTAGGTGAATTCCAAAAGCTCATAGACAGCTAAACATAAAGGAAACAAATAACTCTTCCATTACCAACTTCCTAATTCCAATCGGTAAAACAGGTTCAAGTTCAGGTTGAAGGTGACTGGTCAGTTTAACCAACAACCTGTTTCATCAGCATGAAACAATACTCAAATTCAATTTATTCAATGCATCCCATGCTTTAATCAACATTCTCAGACCTATTACTCACATTCAGGAACATATCTATCACTATCATCACACTACACATATTCTCATACAAGAAAATTTGTTAAACCTAAAAGAGATATCAAACCTTTAACCAAAAAGCTTTTAAACCTGTCCTTCTTAGCTTGCATTTTTATTCTCACTTTGAGCTCAACGCTCTCCCTATACATAATAACATCTTATTAAATCATCCCCAAAGTCTCACTAAAATTTAATGGGAAATTCAAGAAAATTTAACCCTTACTTGGATAAGATTATAGGTTGAATTTAATGCTTGAAAGGGTTGAATATTAAGGTAGAAAATGGAAGGAAGATTTAGGAGAAGATGGAGAAGGTTAAAGGTGAAGGAAGAAAGACAAAGGAGAAGATGGAGAGGTAAAGTGAATGGAATTTTCGGGAACCTCTAAAATATATCTTCTAGTATGTAATAAAATTACCAATAGTAAACCTAAATTTTCAAATATTTTACCAATTTAATACCTAAACATTATCCTTTATTCCAATTAGGTCTAATCCTTATAACTTTTATTTCAAATTGAGTCTAAATTCTTTATATTCTTTTAAATGATTTAAGTTAAATCCCATTCTACCCCCACTCTAAGGCTCAAAAATTGGGTTCTGGTTCGGTCCCGAACTCGTCTCTCAATGCAACGAACTCAATTCAGTAGGATGTCACACCAAAGATGATTTCCCATCTGCCCCATATTGAACTGCTCGGTTGAACAGAATAGTAAGGATCCAATGTGATTTTAGTCTTAGATTTTGTATGCAGGATATAATCAGAATTGCTAAATCAATCCACCAGATAAAACCAAAGACTTGTTTTCATCAAACGCAAATGGGGTACCTTTTTGTTACAGAATGATGCCCATTGGGCTTGAAGAATTCCCGGTGCCAGTTATTAGAGGAATAGCTACCATAATCCTTCATGACCTGAATGCACAAGAACATAGAAGTGTATGTTGGTGACATCGTTGTCCCACATTAGGGACAAGCCAAGCCATTAATTACCATCGAACAGTTCTTCTCCCCAGGCTTCCCCCGGTACAATTTGGAAACTTAATCCTGTAAATGACTGTTTGGAAGCCCCGTTTAGTAATCAAATATGGGCTACATGGTCTCCAAGGAGGAACGAGAAATCGGATCCATCAATCTAAAAGCCATTCTGGAGATGCAACCTCCTAAGACAAGAAAAGGAGATTGCGGGGGTTCTTAGGCGCGCCTTCAATACATTAATCAATTTGGTTTCACAGTTAGAAGCACCTGTGAATCGATCTTTAAGAATTGAGAAAAGATGCCCCTAAAGACTTGGGATGAATAATGCAGAAAGCCTTTGAACAAATCCAAAGATATTTGCTCAAATCCCTCCAGTTCTCCAGTCCCGAGGCCAAGGAAAGCCACTTCTTGAGCTATTTATAAGCGAATAGCCAAGAGGCGGGTCCTTTTGACGCGTCTAACTTTCGCCTACAAAATTTAGTTTTCAGACAACCACTGGCGCCCATAAAACATCTTTTATTGTTGCCGGTGGGGGGCAACTGTGAACACCTAAATTTTGAGGCTCAAAGAGCCAATTCTTTCGGACTACAAACAGTCCGGTCGGACCGGTGGTCGTTCAAAAAAGCTCACCGGAAGTGTGCCAATATGGTACTTGAAATGTCCGAAAAATTAGGAGGATCACGGAACTGGTCTCGGAATATTTTTTCGGAAGTCCGGAACTTCCCAAAAAGGCTCCCGAAGCGAGGCACGGTGGCACACCGGCCACCGGGCCGGCGCCAGCCCACGCCAAGCGCAGGCGGGCCTGGCGCCCAGCGCGGGCGGGGGCCTGGCGCCCCCAGCGCGGGCGAGGCTCTCGCCCCGAAGCGGGCGAGGGCCTCCCGCGCCTGCGCGCGGGGCGAGGCCTCTCGGCCCCGCGGGCGGGCGAGGTCTCTCGCGCCGCGCAGCGGGCGAGGCCTCTCGCCCGCCGCGGGCGAGCCTCTCGCCCACCGACAGGGGCGGTAAGGTACCGCCCGAGCCTGGCGGCAGCTACCGCCCAGATTTTTGAGCGGTGGCTACCGCCATGCCAGGCGGGCAGAGGCTTACCGCCCGGACCCGAAAATGGCCTATAAATAGGCCATTTTCAGGCTGTTTTTGACACCTCTTGTCCGTTTTGACGGACCGAATCCTCTCCCTCTCAGGCTCCTCTTGCGTTTTCTTTACCGCTTTTGATTTAATTTAATTTTATTGCATTTTTATTGTGATATTTGACATTAAAATTAAAAACAAAATTAAAATTAATTAATATTTCCTAGAGCGAGGAAGCTTAATCGGGAGTTAAGAAGCGGTCTCGTCGATTTAAATCAGTATGTAAAACAAAATCAGGTAATAACGAAACTCTGCCTATTTAATTTCAGCATTTCTTGCATATTCTTCTCCTACTCCAATTCTGAATTAAAATTGCTGCATAAATGCATTAACGTCATCAGTTAGGCAAATAAACTGCCTCAATTAAAAATGATTAAGCTTAAATGCCCCGTTAATTAATAATCGTGGTGTTAAAGCTTAAAACCGACAATATTGGCTAAAGTATCTGGTCAATTAATGACTATGGTATAATTGTCTTATTTCGAACAGTCCGGCTTAAGTCCAATTAATCAATAATTGTGGCTAAAAGCTTTAATCAATCACGTTTTTGGCAACAAATTGCCTACAGTTAATCAATCTCATTTTGGCAACAAATTGCCTAAATCAACACATTTTGGCTAAAAGCCTTGGCAAAACTAATTGCCCTAAAAACAACACATTTTCGGCTCAAAAGGCCATTAAAATCGACATTTTTGGGCAAAAATGCCTTAAAATGAACCAATTTTCGGCCCAAAAGGCTCTAAAATCAACCCATTTTTAGCGACAAAATCGCTTAAAATCGAACAATTTTGGCAATTAATTGCCAAATCAACCAATTTTCGCCAAAAGGCCTTAAAAATAACATTTTAGCGAACAAATCGCTTAAAATCGAACATTTTGGCAAAAAATGCCCTCAAAATTCAATCATTTAAAATCAACCATTTTAGCGACAAATCGCTTAAAATCGACATTTTTGGCAAAATGCCTTAAAATCAATCATTTTCGGTTTAAAACCGTAAAATCAACCTTTTAAGCGACAAATCGTTTAAATGAATCATTTTGGCATAAATGCCTAAATCAATCAATTTTCGGCAAAATGCCTAAACAACATGCACGAAGCATACGCACACCCATGCATTAAGCATACCATTTAAAGCCCTCTAAAAGAGGCCTATCGAACTACGTTGACTTTGATCTTCCATTCAAACGGAAGTACGTAGGCACGTTCGGGATTTCACCCCGGGCGAACTACGTTGAACTTTGATCTTTCCATTTCAAACGGAAAGTACGTAGGACACCACGTTCGGGATTTCACCCGGGGTGACCAAGTCGAAATTCGATCGGAAAATCATCAAAATCATCAAAATCACTCAACATTTCATTAATCATCATTCACCTTGCAAAAATTCATTCATCCGGTTAGTTTATCAGCATGGACCATTAGTCTCGGGATCCGATCTCGGGTTTTGCATACATGCCTTACACATCGGGATAATAATCTAGTAACTAGGTTAATTAAAATTGAAGTCATTCAGGGTTTTTTCCTAGTTTACCCAAAATAATTAAACAAGAGGTGGGCGACTCACAACACTCACGTGCATTCTTTCTTTTGTCATATGCATCAACATGCCTATGTGCTTTTTGGGGGAAGGGGTTCACAGTTTGGCGAACTTCACTGGGGGAGGGTTATGAATCATTTTGCATTAAAAGTGGACTACAATTGTTGTGTGAAAAAATAACTGGCCTTTCTTTAAGGTATTATTTTATAGCTTGTTTGCAGGGTACCCTAATACGAATCCAAGTGTTTCTTTCCTTAAGAATTAACTTGATAAAATCCGGACTTAATGGAAAAATGTTATTGATTTTTAAAACATTAAAAACCTTGTATTTATTGCACGATTGCAGAATCCTTTTTCTCCTTGCATAAAATGAACTTCAAATGAATTTCTTCTCTTTCTGTTCAAACTTTCTGAGTCTGGATAGCAAGTAGCGCTGATCGGCACGGTCTCTTTGATTATGTCGAACGGACAGCCAAAGCGTCCTCCCTGTTACCGCAAACCCATCCCCTAATCCTTTGGGCGGTGGCACATGAGTTATGCGTTTTACCGTTGGACCCACGCGAAAACTTCCTTGTTTCACATGTGGTAGGTATATCCATACTCAAGGTTCAATGGCTCCCCTTAATAAGCCGTTCTCCTATTTGTGATCATAGGCTATTAGAATCCTTTATTCCTTTAGGGACATATATGCACCCATGGTACGAATCATCTCATTAAAAAAAATTTTATGATGTGCGCATTCATGACATATCATCACATTAAAAAGAACAGAAATATTCTTTTTTTTTTTAGACATGCACAGTTGGACGAAGAGTCAATCTACCTCACATCAGCTACCCTGATACACCAACTACTGTACCTAATCTAGCTACCCTTATACTTACAGGTTCAAGTGCCAGCATCAGTGCCAGTCACACCTACAGTACTATCACCAACAGTACTATCACCAACCTCACCAGCTTCACTAGCTTCACCAGCCACACCAGCTTCACCTATAACTTCAACAACCCTACCTACATCAATGGCATCAATCTCTGACATCCAAAACCTTATTGAACAACTGGAGGCCAGAATGGAGGCCAGAATGAATGAGGCATTGGCTGCCCAAAGGACTGCCCTGATAGCGTCCTGATAGCTGAATTGTAGTATAATTAGTAATAGAAATGGGGCTTCCGCTGGGGGAAGGTGAACCTGCTACCTCCAATCAGGGTCCTACTGCTGAACCAACAAAACCCTACCCCTAACCGGATGACATGGCCCTTCCAGAACTGCCTTCTGAGCTGGAAGCTCCATGAAAATAAGAGAGAAAAACTTGGGAAACCACCAAACAGCAAAAAACAATTGAACCCTTTCCCCTCGTTCCTTACGAGGGGAGGAAAAGGGCCAAGGTCACCCAAATGAATCAGCCGACCCTCTGAACAGGAACAAGTTGATATAATAATCCAAGAAACTTACTTTGCCTGGTCTACCAAGTCACAGCTTCAAACACAGTTACTTGCCTAACGTTCCAATCGCCCATGCGGACTGCAACTAAGGTGGAAGACTTAATCCAAATAGGGCACTTGAAAAGAAGACCCGGGGAACCTCAAATTACAAGGAAACCTAGCCAATCTAGCAAAGTCATGAAGGTGGCAAGGCATCACCCTCACGACGGATTCCTTACGTGTGGGAAACGTGGAGAACGGCAGTCAGTCAGAGGAGAATATATACTGATCTCGCGTATGCCAATCCTTTGGTATTTCCGAAGAAGCTGTCAAAGCAAACTACATCAAGGCTTTAGAAGACAGGCCACCACCCAACCCATACGAAGGAACTTACAAAGCTGATGAATACTGTGGAGTACCATCAGGGGTAACGGGCACAAAGATGAAGCGTGCTGGACGCTTAAGAAAGCATTCCTAAGACCTTGGTAAAGACAACGGTCAATCATCCCAAGAAGGAAAAGCCGAAACATTAGCACTTAATCCCTTACCAAAATCACGGGGTAAAATGCTGATTGTTTCTGACAAGGAAATTGATCGATCCTTTCGAGCTATTCCTAGAAGTGATAAGTGACATCCGTGGCCTGGACCTAAATGGCTTATCTGGAAGAAGTTGAAGCAATAAACTGAACTGGAAGTAGAAGACTTTATGCAGGCGCCGGGCCCCCTAGGTCTCTTTGATGAGGTTTGCGGTTATCACAGGGAAATAATGGGATCAAACCTGCCGGACCTGATCAAGCCGAAACGAAGTGACTTTCACAACTTGTACGCCGAGAGGAACGCACTGCTGATATACCACCATCCCGAGGTCAAACCTAGAGTCAATAGAGTCAAAGTCTGTAATCAAGTCCTGTACTGAGTCTGAGTCTGACCCCGAGTCTGAAACCGAGTCAGAGTCCAGTTCCAGTCCTGAGTCGTTTGTGTCGGATTTAGAAAATCCAGACTTCAATTTTGATGTAATTTTTTAGGACGATTCCGTCCTAATCAATAAGAGCTTCCAAATTATTGGCTACCCCGAGTGTCTATCTTTCCAAGCATTTCCAAGCAAAAATTATGAAAATCAAATAAATGAAATAAAAAATGAAAAAGGAAAAATAATAATTGGCAAAGAAGAAAATGAACATACAATTGCATTCTGACTGTGTGAACAGGGGAACAGATCAGTGAGATGCTTAAAGCGAAGTTTGGGAAGGCACAGTGACATCAACGGGAATTGACCGGCATAGTGGTGCACCAAGGATTCCAGTATACCCTGGACTAAGCCAGTAAAACAGAAGCTAAGAGGCTGAAAGATAGGAATGGTCCTTGAAAATCAAGGAGGAAGGAAGTAGCCAAGCAACTGTGAGAAGGATGGGAGAAACAGGTTCATAGGAACCCATTGCCTACCCGACATGGTTAGCAAACATGTACGGTGCCGAAAGAATATGGCAAAGTCAGAATGTGTGTACACTACCGGGATTATAATATATAAAGATGTCCGAAGACGACTTTCCCGCCTGCCGCATATTGACTTGTTGGTAGACCGAATGGCGGGACACGGAGATGGTCCCTTGACCGATCTGTGCTGTGGATATAACCAAATATGATGCATTTTCCAGACAAAGAGAAGACGCAATTCATCCACGGAATGGGGAACCTATTGCTACAGGTCATGGCCTTTTGGGCTCAAAAAATGCCGGCAAACCTATCAAAGAATGGCAACGACCATCTTCCATTGACATGGATTCACAAAGAAGGTAGAAGTGTATGTCGACGATATGGTCATTAAGTCAAAAATAGCTGACGAACACACAACCGCACTTGAGAAGTTCTTCCTTAGACTTCGAAAGTACAATTTGAAGCTCAACCCGGCAAAATGCCTGTTTGGAGCTACATACGGAGTATTTCTAGGGCATATGGTCAGCCAGAAGGGCATAGAGATTGACCCTTCAAAATCCAAAGCCATTTTGGGAATGCCAGTACCAAGGACGGAAAAAGAAGTTAAAGAAGTTCGGGGTTTCCTGGGGAGGCTACAGTACATCAGCCGATTCATCAATCAATTGGCCGATACTTGCGGCCCGATTTTCAAATTGCTCAAAAAAGGAGTGGCCGTCAAATGGAATGAGGATTGTCAGAAAGCTTTTGACCAAGTCAAACAGTATCTGTTATCCCCGCCAATTTTACAGCCACCAAGGCTAGGAAAGCCTTTGCGGTTGTACCTATCAGTGACAGAAGAAGCGATGGGTGGCGATGGGTGCGATGCTAGCTCAACAAGCAGAAGATACAAGGGTAGAAAATGCCGTGTATTACCTCAGCAAAAGGATGCTAGACTACGAGTTGAAATATAATAAGATAGAGAAGCTGTGTCTGGCTCTAGTATGGGCCTGTACAAAGCTACAGCACACTACCTCTCATCTTACACCACAAGCGTTGTTTCTGAATCGAACCCCTTGATCGAACCCCTTGAAATTCCTTATGGAGAGGCCGGTTCTAGACTGTAAGATGGCTAAGTGGGTGTCAGTGCTCGCAGCCTATGACCTGAAATTTGTACAACGTAAGGCAGTAAAAGGCGGAGCTTTGGCTGACCAGTTAGCCGAATTACCGGTCGAAGATCAAATGCCGAAGGTAGAATTCCCCGACGAAAACCTGTTGCACCTGGAAAATCAGGTCTGGGAGATGTACTTCGATGGAGCCTCGAATTACCATGGAAATGGGATTGGAGTTGTATTCAAAACTCCTTGTGGAGAATACGTCCCAATTGCAGTTAAACTAGACTTTGACTGTACCAATAATGAGGCCGAATACGAAGCCTGTATCAAGGGGTTTAGAAGCAGCCCTAGAAAAAGAAGTAAAAGCCTCAAGTTTTCGGGGATTCCATATTTGATAGTTCTCAAGCCTTGAGAAAAATGGAGAAAATTTAAGAAGAGCGTTTGGTTCCTTACCTACAACGTTGGGACGGAATTGGCCCAGCAATTTGAAGATTATCCTTCCACTACTTACGCGAGCCAAGAATCAGTTCGCTGATGCTCTGGCACTCTGGCTCCATGGTCACGTGGGAGGAGGGACCAAGTCATTCGACCTATCACTGATTCGGCTATAGAACAGCCAGCCACATGTCATTGAATTTGGTGGATGACAAGCCCTGGTACTGGATATTACAGATTTATGCTTCAGAAATGAAAACTTTACCCGGAGGATTCTACCAAGAACTTGTATCAACCGAACATTGTAGGCAGTTAGCATCCGGATACTGCCTTACTGGGGACGTTCTGTATAAGAGGAGTTCGAATGCGCCTGCACCTAAGGTGCCGTGGACGACGGGAGGAAGCTCAAGCCATCATGTGTTCCTACATAATGGGGGGAATCTGGCCCGCATATGCACGGGATAGCCTTGGCTCGTAAATCGCAAACCTAGGTTATTACTGGTCAACTATGACTGCAGGTTGCGTGAGGCACGCGCAAGAAGCTGCCTTAAATTGTCAACATCTTCGCTAAAGTTGCAAAAAAACAGGCCTCCGTGTCAATTTGAATCCTATATGCTCATCCATGGACCCCGCAACTTGGGCATAGGACCAGTGATTCGGAAAAAATCCAACCGAAGGCCTCTAAAACGGTCACATCAATTCATCCCTGCGTTGCTGTAGATTAATATTCACTAAGTGGATCGAAAAACCAGCAGGGCAGCTTCTATATTAACACGTATCTAAATTGCCAAGAGGCCAGCAAAAGAATTCGTTTCGATAAATTACCTAACATCCTAAATTGTCAGGATACGGAACGCCTTTCATACGAGATCATCACGGATATAATGGGTCTACACTTTCAGAGTGAACACTTTAACTATTATAGTTGAAGAAACGAGATTCAACATCATTAAAGATCCTCAGAACCACTAAAATCCATACCACAAACAAATGGAGTAGTAGAAAGCCAAAAGCGAATAGGCCATAAAAGTCAATTCTGCAGAAGACGGACCTAAAAAAGCACAAAGCATTGGCAGACGAACAGCTAACCAAATTTGCTATATGGGGATTCAGAGACTTCAAATGTAAAGAACACCACCGGAGCAACTCCGTATTCGTTGGTATATTGGGTATGGAAAGCAGAAGTATTGCAGGGACCTATGGAGCTGGAAGTTCAGTCAGCCAAGAGGTATTATACCCGAAAGATCAGAAAAAATCAAGACGAAGCAGATTTGAGAGTTGAAAAGGAATTATTCATTGCAACTTTTAGGGATATGGATGGAAAAGCGGTTTGAAAATTCTCATTCTCTT